>SJYV01038265.1:547846-582571 GCA_006410875.1 Neotragus pygmaeus
TTGGAAAAGACTTTAATGCTGGGAGGGATTGGGAGCAGGAGGAGAAGGGGACGACCGAGGATGAGATGGCTGGATGGCATTACTGATGGACGCCAGTCTGAGTCAACTCCAGGAGTTGGTGATGGACAGGGAGGCCTGACGTGCTGCAATTCATGGGTTCACAAAGAGTCAGACAGGACTGAGTGACTGAACTGAACTGATCCAGGAAGCTTAAAAAGTTTGCGTAATATTAATGATTAACTCAGATAGTGAAATTTTAGGTGATTTTCATTTTCTTAACTTTCTCACTTCCCATATTTCTGTACTGTGGTTTTTGCATAGGCAGTGTTCTTTAGGGGTTTCTCTTGAGCAGTGGTTCTCAACTGGAGGTGATTTTGCCATTCCTCTCCATCAAGGAGGCAGTTGGTTATTTCTGGAGATGTTATTTGAATGTCATGACTGAGGTGGGGGAGCTAGCAGCATCTACTAAGTAAAGCTAGGGATGTTGCTAATGTTTAATCCTATAGTGCACTGGATACCACCCTGAAAGCAATGAATTATTGGGCCCAACATATCAGTAGCTCTAAGTTTTAGAAACCCTGGTCTAGAGCCAGACTTAAGGATTGAATTCCAAGCTGTACACCTCATAAGTTGTGTGACTGTGAAAGTTACTTAATCTCTGTGTCTGTTTTCTTGTCTATAAAATGGGGCTAGTAATAGAATCTACCTTATAGGGTTGTGAGAATTAGCTGCATTAAAACATTTAAAGTACTGAGACCAGTACCAGTCATGTACTAGACACTTGATAAACATTAGCATTAATTATTTGACTTAAATTTTTTTCTTATTGAATATATTCAATATACTTATCGAATATATATAAGAATGTATATTTATTATTGAATATATTCAAATATAAAGTTGATAGTTGATAAATTATACAAAGAAAAACACACAAAATTATACAGAGACACACACACCCTCCTTTAAAATGCAGCATATGAAAATTTTGAATGAAGGCCTTTGTAAGCAATAATGACAGGATATTAGGATCTGTGTTTTATATGTACTTAATAATAATTCATAAATAAGAAACCAGAGGGCTGAACATAAGATGTGTATGAGTTACCTGAACATAAACTATACTAATATCTGAACTCAAAGATATGTGGCCTAATGATTCAGTTATGATAATCATCCTATACTTTAGTACACAGTCTGATGTTTCTATTATTCTATACAGCAGCCTTTCCGGAAAGATTCTTGGAAAGTCACTTTCTTGATCTCAGGATCTTATCTCATACAGACTTTTATATCAAGTAAATGTGTTTTTAAATTTTGATAGGTTGCAGCTTTTTTCTTTAAGAGTTAGTGTTCTAAAAAATAAATTACTTAAAAATATATACAATTTATGATTAAATTTCTTTAAGCTTTAACAAACTAAGTGCAGATTATTATGCATGCACATTCAACAGTAATATGGACATTTCCCTCCAAGCAGTTATTATATTTTCAATATAGATATGTTCATAAAGAAGAAGATAGAAATAATTATGTTAATAATGACATCATTAATATAGTTCCATATAATTAACAAAATCCTAACACATATATGGTCACAACAGAGCTTCACAAAAATCTTTTGGGGTATTTGAAATTATCTATATTTTACAGATGAAGTAGTTGAGACTTAACAGAGATGATTTATTTTTCCAAAGTTATAATTGTAATAATTGTCAAACTATCATTCAAACTCAAATCTTATAATGAATCAGTTATGGTGATAATCCACTTTGTGCTTTTAATAAAACTATGAGGCTTTCTCTGACTTATACATAACCTTTTTGGAATTGATATGGCAGGGCACTGATTACTCCTCTCAAAATGTCCTTAGTTGTGATACTAGCAACAGAAGATGGAGAGGGACCCCACGTGCGTTACCTCTAAAAATTACACATAAATGTGATAAAAATGAATTTGATAGCTTCATAATTATTACAGACCTTTTATTTTTAAAAGTTTAATTTTGGATAATTGAAAATACACACCATACTAGAGAGAATGGTATATATAAACTACTATATTACGCATCACCCACTTTCATCAATCATCAACTCATGAACACTTTAAGTCATGTATATCCCTATTACTTTCTCTACACTGGATTCGGTCAGTTCAGTTCAGTTCAGTTGNATCTCCTGGAGAGGGGAATGGCAACCCACTCCAGTATTCCTGTCTCTTATACACATCTAGATGTGTATAAGAGACAGGGCCACCGAGTGTGGCCCAGGTCACCGGGGGTGGCGTTCGTGCAGCCTGCAGGTCGGTGCAGGGCTAGGGGAGGAAGTGTCTTGCAAGTCGAACAGCAAATGCAGCATCAGGCTCCCCTGATGGCTGGCAGGGAGACACTGCGGCACCGTGGGTTAGGGGTATGAGCTTTGGAGCGCGGCAGCCGCTAGCTTGGAGAGTGGCCTCACATCTGGGTGTCATTTCCTTGTCTGCAGAGGTGCCTGCCTGGAACAGTCAATGGAGATCATTTCCAAAAAGTGCTTAGTATGTTGCCTGCAGGAAATGCGCCCAAACCAAAGACAGCCAGAAACTGTCATCGCAAGCTGGGACTTCAGGCACCTGTGACCCCACAGCATAGGCTGGAAGGAGTTCTGGGTCCTATGTGAGCCCAGCTGCCAGCCTGCTGGGTGATCTTAGACAAGTCACTGCCCCTCTCTGAGCAGGTTTGTCCATACAGGGGGTTTCACCAGACCTCTGGCAAAGGGCAGAGTGGGGACTGGTGGGGCTGAACAGTCCTAGGTGTGCACCCAGGAGGTACGAGCTAGAATCATCATTTTGATGGGTCCTTAATTCCCAAACTGGGTACCTTCAAAGGAGCGTTCTTAAAGAACTCAGCACCCCTGGGACTTCTGGTTCCCTATGGGGGGTGCAGGGAGGAACCGGGGAGGAGGAGGTCTTTACACAAGGATCAGCGTCATAAGGATCAAGAGCTGCAGCTCAGCTAATGATTTCGTTCAAAGCAAGGGGCAGGCCAGGGCAGGCAGGCCCAGAGAAGGCAAAGAGGTGGATTCAGGTCACCAAGTACCCACAAGCCAGATGTCACTAGCTCTCGGCACGCCTTTGGGCCAACCACACCTGCGGTCACCACCGCTCTGCAGCGCCCACCCGGCATGCAGGGGCCTCGGGTGGGGATTGGGAAAGGGAAGAGACCAGGATGAATCAAGGTGTCCAGCCTCGGGAGAGGGGACAAGGGTCACAGTGGCTGAGCACCCAGGAGGTGCAGGGCTCTGTGGGAAGAGGGTCACACCTGTCCCCTCCTTAGTAAACGCGGTTGTCCCCAGTTAGGACAAGGACATGGGGGATTAAATAGCGGTGAAATCATGTCCCTACTTCATTCCACCAGCGTGGAGGGGAAAGGCTCAGCATGCTGGTGTGGGCGTCACCCTCAACGAAGCTGGCACAGCGGTGTGCCTCCCTCCAAGTGTGAGTGTCTACCCAGTGTGAGCGTAAATGTGTTCAATCATGCATCTGTTTGTGCTGAGTGTGTAAGTGGCTGTGTCCGTGGTGCCTGGTGAAGAGAAGAGAGTGCTCCCCTTCGGAGATCCTTAGCCTGAGTGTGGCACGCAGTGTGTATGAGACATGTGTGTGGCAGGCGGTGTCTGAGTACCTGGGTCTGTGGCGTGTGGTCAGATGTTGAGGGAGGGGGTGCATCCCACCTGCAGTGACAGCCCAGCGAGCATCTAGAACACCAGGCCACGCCACGCTCTGGGGCAGGAGCTGGACCGTGAGAACTGCCCTCTTTCCCCAGGGTCAAGGCCAGTGCACGCTCAGACGCGCTTTGTAAACCGTGGCTTCGGGCTGGGGTGGGATCTACATGGCAGACCTGGCGCCACAGCCGGAGGAGGGGTGCAGGAGCCGAACCTGAAGCCCCAAAGTTCAGCCACACCCTCTGTGCAAACGCAGGGCTTTGGGAGCTGGAGGGCAGGGCTAGGCCCCTGGTGAGCCCGGGCCCACAGTGAGGGCGGTCACCAATGCCCAACAAGAAAGAGGCTTTGAACTTGGCTGGCAGCGGTGTGGCCAGAGGCCAAGGCCACGGCGTGGCCAAAATTGACTGAGCGATCGCTGCCCAGGCAGAACCTGCCATTGGGCAGAAAGGGAGGCCCAGGTCGCTCTTGCTTCCCCGAAAAGGAGCATCTTCTGGGCTGGGTGGATGGAGGTCTTGGGGGGGGAATGAGGGGGTGAGGGTGAGGCCAGCTGCTTCACCCACTGGGAATAGAGGGGCAGAGCCCAGACCCACAGGCTCGTCAAAGCCTATTCAAGTGTAAGAGACATGCGGAAAATGACTGACTCGGGAACTTGAAAAGGGAAACTGCGACACTGAAATTAATAAATGTGATAATTAATGCATTAAGCCTGAATTAATGATTAAATTTAGAAACCCAAACAATGTTATTACACTTGAAATCAATTTGTGGGCTTGGTTTCCTCAGTTTTTCAGAATTCTCCAGTGTGCACACAAGCTTTCAAGAAATCACAGCCTATTTCACAGCCTATTGTTAAAGTCTTGTAGTCAACCAATCCACCATGCAAAGTTTTCAAAATCCTTTTGGGGTTTTAACAGCAAAAAATGATATTCAACGTGGGAGTGTGGATATGTTCTGTTTATGTTGAAATGATTGGGGTGAGACCTCCAGGGTCAAACCTAGGGCTGGATCGGGCTGTAACTGGGCGGGAGAGTGAATCTGGACAGCAGATACAGTGGCCTGGTATCAGGAAGCACATCTGCATGCCAGGCACATGTATGCACTCTGCGTGCCGACCTCACGTGATTCTCATACCAGCTTTGTTGTGTGTATAGTTGGTGATGGCTCAGGTGGTGTTTCCTCTGCTCCACCTGGTGAGTAAGGTGGCACTAGTGGTCAAGAACCGGCCTGCCAATGCAGGGGACATAAGAGACGTGGGCTCAGTCCCTGGGTCAGCAAGATCTCCTGGAGAGGGGAATGGCAACCCACTCCAGTATTCTTGACTGCAGCATCCCATGGACAGAGGAGCCTCGTGGGCTACAGTCCATGGGGTCACAAAGAATCGGACACGACTGAAGCGACTCAGCACACATAGCACACTCACAGCACAGTCGGTGGGTAAAGGGGGAACGTGCCCACAGTCATCATGACCCTTGAGAATCTCCAAGGAAGGCCCCAGCCTGGAGAAGGACATCTCACGAAGACGTCACACGCGATTCTGACACTGTTGGGACAGAGTTATTCCTGCTGTTGTGGTCCTGATGGTAAGCTGGCCTGAGTTTATGGGCCATATTGGTAAAAACAAAAATACACATCCTTAAATACTAGCATTAAAAAAAATACTAGCATCAGCCCATGTGTGGCAGGTGTACCCAGAACAGGAGACCACTAACTCATATGTTCCTGCTCACTCCAGAGCACATGCGTGCTAAGCAGGGGAGGGCGCTAAGTCACAGCATCATTTATATCGTCATTCTTCTCATTTCCTTGAGCCCCACTTTTATTTTTCAAGCTCACAATGGCATCTGCATTCACTAAACATGTTTGTGATGCCCGGCCGCTGTGCACGGGCAGTGCTGGGAAGCCAAGGGTGGGGCCCAAGGTCACCGGCTGGCCCTCGCTCTGACCTTCTGCTCCCTTTCACCCCTGCTCTCCAGCTGCGTGTGGACAATGGACTGATAGGGACAGGCTTGGCAGTTGGGCCTGTCCTCCAAGTGGCAGATGATGAGGGCGGAATTAAGTCTGAGACAGTGAGGATGGCCGGGAGGAACGTTAAGATGTTACGGACCTGCGGAACTCCGCAAAAGACGCGAACTTGGTCCTCACAGCAATCTTGCAAAGTCAGTGTTTTCATCCTGATTCACAGGGGAAGGTTTGAGGCTCAGCGAGACGGGGTTATATGTCCAGGCTGACTCTGCTAATGAGGGGCACAGGCTCACACCCAAGTCTATCACCTGAGCTGCTGCCTTCAGCCACGACACACTCTCCTGGAAAATCCTTGTGCAACTGCCACAGCTTTACTCCTCACTGTCTGAAGGGTTGAAGCTACCTGACCTGGCGTTCCAGGCTCTCTCCCACCCTGGGTCCCTCTGCTTTGAACGCCCAGCTGAGGCACACTCCTACACACCTGTCAAAGTCCACTCTGTCCATCACCGCCTAAGGGAGGTCTCCCCTGACTACTCCTCTGTCCAGCACAGTGTCGGGTCTCAGGTACTCCATCTTGAGACCCTGGGCCCCCGCATCTCTCTGTGGCTTTGCTCATGCTTTTCCTTCCCTTCCGTGCAGCAAAACCCACCTCTCAAGCTTCAAAGCCTAGCCATACACCACCTTTATAGAACACCAGTTCGACTACCCTTGGGACACACTTGCCCTTTGCTCTCTGCTCCCCAGCACACTGTGCTTCTGGCTCTTGGTACCAGCAAAGCAGGGGCACTCCCAGTTTTTTGCAGAAAGAATCTCATATCTGATATTCTACATGAAACATGAATATAAACATCACGGGGAATATAGAATTATGTTGGACTTCCATACACTTGTTTTTATAGTTTCTGTTATTTTAATTTCTGACCTATATCTTGAGGGGTGGGAGGTTCACTACAGCCTTTTAAACACCTAGGCTCTAGGCTTCTGTCCAGAGTGCCCATCCTGGGTCCTGGAATTGACTACTTATGCATCTGCTCCCCACCCCCCGACCCAGCCTTGGCATGGGGGGTTGGGGGAGGCAATAGACACTTAGCTGGCCCCCAGGTGGGACCCTGGTATCTGTAGGGGGTCAGTTAAGGCCCGTGTCTGAGGTGATCTTAGGGGGTCTGACGCTCCAGATGAATAAGAAATGATGAGGGTGATGGGAACACATCCAGAACATTACCAAAAGCAAGCTAGAGAGATTAGGGACTTCAGGCCTCCAGCCCAGTTTTGAAATTGGCATCAAACGCAGGTGGGAGGAGGCCAGAGGGCACCTTGCCAAGGTCACTCCGGCTCCTCCCTTTGAGGCATGGGGTTAAGGAGACCCTGCCTCTCAACCAGCACCAGCCCCTGGGATAGAAACCCCAACTGCGATCACCGGCAGACATGAAGCTCCTCCTCACGGGCCCCCACATCATCTCAATAAATACCACAACCCTGGAAGGAAGGTCCTAGTTCTACCCCCCTCTTTCCTATGAGGCAACCGGAAGCTCAGAGAGGTGAAGTGACTAGCTCGAGGTGGCAGAGCGGGCCAACAGCAGAGTTGGGGTCTGAGGCCAGATCTGGCAGGCTCCCCAGACCGGCCCGCAGCCCTGCAATGCCTCTCCTGGACCTGAGGTTGTGCAAGGCTCGCAGCCAGCTGCCCAGGGCTCTAGCGCGTGGGCTGAGGAAGTGAGATGAGGCTCTGTCTCCTGGGCTCTGGCCTTGCAGCCACTTCTATTAAAGGAGACAAAACAAACCACGCTGGTGCTGGCCCGGGCAGACTCCGGCCACGGAAGGGGAAGCTGTGTCCTCTGGATGCTTCCAGGAGGCTGCTGAGGGCGGGAGGGAGCGGGGGATGTATTGTTGTCAAGAGTCCTGTGGGCACAACGGCTGGAAGGGGAATTTCCAGGGCCTTTGGAATCCCAGTGGGGAGAGAGGAGGGCAGGGAGTGATTCCCGCAGGTCAGGGAGGGGCAGCAGGCTGCCATTTCTGGAGCGAGGACCCTCACAGGGGGCCCAATCCCACCCTCTGGTGGGGGTGGGGGTGGGGAGAGTCTAGTGTTTTTCTTGGGGGAGAAGGCCCACAGCTTTGCCAGACTCTTGGAGAAGCTCATATTGGTTCAAAGCATGGCCTCTGGTATCAGACACACCTGGTTCAAATCCCGAGGCCTCCCTTTACTAACCGTACCCATCAGTAAGTGACTTACTCCCTGAGCCTCAGTTTCCACTTCTGCCAAATCAGGATAGTAATGCATTCCTCAAAGGACCAGGGTGTGGTGAGTCCCTGGCACAGTGAAGGCATTTGATAACTCAGAATTCCCTTCCTACTCCTTCAGCTGAAAGCAGATGCCGGGATCTGAGGCCCGCGTGGGCATTTTATTTGGCAGTTACGAGGGTGATATTATCCCTCCACAAAGCCTTCATTATGGTGCTGCTAACAATACCACAGATAAGGCAGGCCCGGCCCTGCGTNTCAACACTGAAATCAGATTGATTATGTTCTTTGCAGCCAAAAATGGAGAAGCTCTATACAGTCAATAAAAATAAGATAGGGAATACAGCAAAAGTTAAATAATAAATTTATATGGAGTATAATCCATAAACATATTGAATTACTATATTGTACACCTGCAACTAATATAACATTGAAAGTCAACTATACTTCAATTAAAAAAGAAAAGATCCTTAACCTAGTCACATTAGCAAAGTCCCTTTGCCAGGCAGGGTGACTTTTTCACAGGTTTTGGGAGCCACTCCAGCCTGCTGGTGGCTGTGTTTGCATCCCCCCACATCCATTCCTGAGTCACACTACAGTTTACACGCTCATGTGTCTGTCCCTTCTCCCCTCCATCAGACATCCTCTTTCTCTAGACCATGTACCCCAGACCCCATCCTTCTTCTCGGTTCATTTGTTAAAGCATCCCCTTACACGAGAGGTTTTATAAGCACTTGTTCTGAAAAATGTGAGGTTAGGAGGGTATGATAAAAGTGGAGAGCAGGAAGCAATTTCTAAGCTGATGTCAGATATTGTCGATCCTAGAAATTCATAGACCACTGCCCTCCACAGAGATCTTCTGGCCCACGCTTCCCTTGAGCTGGCCTTCTGCAACCTGCCTGTGCTTTTTCCTTCTGCTCATTTATGACGGATTGATGCAGGTTCAGTTCTTCATTCCCATCACTCCCTTGTAGGCTTACTTTTTTTCACTTCCTGGATANATTTGTTCTAGGAACGCGGTTGATAGCCTGAGACCCAGGGTTCTGAATATGCGGAGCTCCCATTTCTTCTATTTTCCATTTCCTCTTTGTGCCTTTTGTTTGACCACCCTGACCAGCAGCCCGAGGCTAGTGCCCAGTTAATGCATCTTCTTGGATAGAGAGTAGGGTTAGAGGGCAGATAAGGAAGGGCAAAAGGAAGATAGCTACAACAGTCTA
This sequence comes from Neotragus pygmaeus, assembly GCA_006410875.1. Lineage (NCBI taxonomy): Eukaryota > Metazoa > Chordata > Mammalia > Artiodactyla > Bovidae > Neotragus > Neotragus pygmaeus. The sequence goes on from SJYV01038265.1 coordinate 556,956, forward strand.
ACCCCTTTTGCCCCCAGATCATCCTCTCAACACTTCTGTTTAGATGACAGTGTTCCCAGCTTAAGGAAGTCCCATCAGCTATTGTAGCATGAGTTATGTTGTGGCATTAGCTAACTACCTGCTTTTGTAAGTAAAGTTTTATTTGAACACAGCTACACCCATTTATTTATAAACTGTCTAAGGCTGCTTTGAAGCTACAATGGCAAATTGGAATAGCTGTGAAACTGTGAGGCCGGTAATATCTGTTTAGTCTCTGGCCCTTTAAGAAAAAGTTTGCTGATCCCTAAAGTAATCCACTTGTGTGAAGAAATGGCAGTTTCAGCATTTTTCCCACCTGAAATATTAGCTATCTCCTGTAATGGAAGAAAGGTGGGTGAAAGAATGTGAAAATAGTTACTATAGCCTTTGCTTTCTTCAGTTGATATCAAGATCAAAGTTGATGTACACAGCTCTCTTCCACCTATTCCATTTTTCTCTTTCCTTTTGATAGCATTTCTTTTGGTCTGTCATAGACCTTCATTTTGCATCCTTGCTGCTTTTGACTTCATTTGGGTTGTTGCAGTTTTCCATTGATTAGGGCTATTCGTCAAGAAGACCTCAGAGGCCTTCCATTGAACCCCCTGAATTGCAAATGGAATTCTTGCCTCTGTTGTGTAACAGAATCTCAGTTGCTGCTAGTCTTTCAGCCAGGACAGTGACCCCTTTCTGGGCCTGTTGGTTCCATGGCACGAGGAGCCCAAAGTGCTTTAGTCTCAGCTTCCAATCTAATAAAGCCAAGGCTCCGTGCCGTGGTGGACGCGTTCCTCCTTTGGCCACTAGGCTTCTGAATGCCCCGAACCTGAAGTCTTCAAGATAGGAAGCAAAATCCTTTCAGTGGCTCTTTGAGGCAATAGTGAGCATAGTCACTCCCGCTTTTGCCCTTGGCTCCCAGGTCTGTTTGGCTATGCAGAGATGACCTGATGTTACAGTAGTAGCCACTGGTTTAGGGTTGCCTCCTGTTGGAGGTCTCAGTTGGTGCTGTAGCTAAGCCTTCAGCAGTTGATCATGTTGGCCACTTCTGGATGAGAGGACAAAATTGATTTTGCGTGTAAAATTTATGTGTAAATTCTGCCACACTTTTCTATACACATGGAATTGTATATGGGATGGTATGTTGACATGGATGGCTTTTTGTAAGTAAATTGTATTAACAGGGAAGGAAAATCTAGAGTACATGTTTTTATAAGGATAAATTACTGTCTCCTCTCTACGATACCAGCTGTCTAATGTCATTTTACTGCTGAGTGACTAACATCCTTCCTGGGAAGATCCCTTGTTAGAAGCTTCTTTGGATCGTCTTCTGTGGGGAGGCGGGCACTCAGCATTGATGGTGACCAGATCAGGCTTTGTTGAGCGCAGAGCATGCTGTTGGGTTACTCTGTAGCCTCCGTTCTTGCCACCGTGACAACTTTGTGTAGTAGGGTGGCTAGGGAAAGAGTCTGTGGACATCTGCTCGGTAGGTAATCTTGCNTAGGCAGCCTGGGTTTGCAGGAGGAGCCCCGGCTGGCAGTGGGAAGGCGAGTCCAGCTGCAGACAGACTCTGTGGGGTTGAGTACCTTATCCCCCGTTGCTGGGTCTCAGCTTTCTCACCTGTCTGGTGGAGGCAGAGGCTTCAAGATGAGAAGAGTCTTGGTTTATTGGTGGCATTGAAAGACTCCTGTTCTTTGGCCAGGTTTTGAGCAATAAAGTGGGCAGAGAACTATCTAGGGGAAAAGAGCCACTACTACCATCTTACACTCCTTGGGTATTTTAAAATCTCTGGGCCACCAGGAAGGTCCTCAGTTCTTTCTTTCACTAGTAAACTACAGCTTCTCATTCAGAACCAGCGCAAATGTCATCCTTAGCTCTGAGTCAGCTAGACCTGGGTTCAAATTCCAGCCCTATCACTTGTTACCTGAATAACAAAGCATTTCACCTCACCTCAGTTTCATCATCTATAAAATGGAAATAATAAAGACAACTATTTTACAGGATTACTGTGAAGGTTAGCTAAAAGAAAATCAATTATTGAAAGTGCTCAAACCAGTGCCTGGGACATCATAAGCACTTCGTCATTGATGGTTATTATTATCACTTAGCTTTTTCACCTGGACTATGGATACTTTTTATATCAATACGTCCATTCCTTCACTGCCATTTTGATGGCTGCATTCTATTTTATTGTAAGGATAGATCATTTTTTTATTTAATGAATTCCCTCCTGTTGGACATCTGGGATGTTTCTGGTTTTCAACTGTTTAAATAATAACTGGAGAAACTTTAGAAGACAAAGTGGTCTTTCACTTCCAGGTGCCCACTACACAGCTTTTTAAAAATTAGGTTGAAAGTGAAAGTTTCTCAGTCATGTCCGACTCTTTGCAACCCCATAGACTATACAGTCCATGGAATTCTCCAGGCCAGAAAACAAGAGTGGGTAAGTTTTCCCTTCTCCAGGGGATCTTTCCAACCCAGGGATTAAACCCAGGTCTCCCGGATTGCAGGCAGATTCTTGACCAGCTGAGTCACAAGGGAAGCCCAAGAATACTGGAGTGGGTAACCTATCCCTTCTCCAGCAGATCATCCAGACCCAGGAATCAAACTGGGGTCTCCTGCATTGCCAGTAAATTCATTACCAACTGAGCTATCAGGGAAGTCCAAAAGTTAGGTTAGGAACAGATAACCACCAGTCTCTGGAAGCTCCATGCTCAGGATAGTGTTTTGGAGTTGGTCAGGCAGAGCAGAAAGAGGCAAAGCTCTGAAGACAGATGAGCTCAAGTGTGAATCCCAATTCCTGCCAAAGTCCCTGGGGAAATTCTCTAGCCACATGGAGCCCCACTTTCCTCATCTGTCAAACAGGGTTCATGCGAATACGCCCCTCTCCTGGAGCTGAGTGTCTGGTGCAGGGTCAACGCTCAGTCAAGGCCAGCTGAGTTACGCAACTCCGATCCTCCTTATCCTCTCCATCCTCATTCCAGTAGAGCCAGCCGCCACTTCCCAAAGTCTCCGAATCACCCATGTGAGGTCACTCTCTGGACCACCACTCACACCCCTTCTTCCCGTTGTCCAGTTTCACACGGCGTACATTCCAACGAAGCTTGTGATCTTGATTTTAAATTCTGTCTGGAAACCACAGGTTCAAACGCAAAGGGGCTCTATCTGCAAATAATCGCTGGTATGCGATATTTTTAAGAAGCTCGAGCCATTGTTTCTGATTGAAGGAAAGTTGGTGCTATTTTGAAGAGCAGCACGATTAAGCAGTGGCGTTCTCTCTTTAACTGTTGGGAATTATACGCTGTTTGAAAGATTTGTGAGCTCTAGGANATGCGATATTTTTAAGAAGCTCGAGCCATTGTTTCTGATTGAAGGAAAGTTGGTGCTATTTTGAAGAGCAGCACGATTAAGCAGTGGCGTTCTCTCTTTAACTGTTGGGAATTATACGCTGTTTGAAAGATTTGTGAGCTCTAGGACATTTGCCAGATGTGCTTGATTCGACATTTCAGACAACAAAGGGGATAATGTTGGCGGGAATCTTGACAGCATTTCTGATGATCAGGATATTCTCTGAAGATGGTACTGAGACCTTTCGGGGGAAGAATTTCAGCTTTCACATAAACTAATTTGGGATGCTCACTCTCTCTCTTTCACAAAGCAAATTTAGTTCATTGTTAGTTGTATATGTTAAAATGGTTATGAGGGTTTTTTTCCTTTGAATATTAATAATGTGCCTTTCATCTGAGACACGCGCATGGGGTGTCATTAATTGCAGGGAGGGAGGAAGGCTTAGTGGTGCAGTTATTTTGCAAATGATTCCTGCTAGTAACGTCGAGGCAGGCAGCGGCTCCATGAGGAGACACACGTACACGGCGCCAGCACGACGTGGATACATCCTTCCTGAGAGGAATGCCGGGGTGGGGGGTGCAGTGGGGGGTCTGCCCACAGTCTGCAAAGGATCCTTTATTAAAGAAAGGCAGCATCTCCTTTGGCGGCTATGCTGGTTTTGTCCCAAGATTATCAAATGGACCTTTTCATTCATTTAGAGCATNGGGGTGGGGGGTGCAGTGGGGGGTCTGCCCACAGTCTGCAAAGGATCCTTTATTAAAGAAAGGCAGCATCTCCTTTGGCGGCTATGCTGGTTTTGTCCCAAGATTATCAAATGGACCTTTTCATTCATTTAGAGCATCGCTGAGTTCCCGCTGGTGCCAGGAACTGTGCTTGGTGCAGGAGCACCTGTGAGTGAGACACAGCCCGGTTTGGGAGCAGAGGTGTTGAGTAAAGAATGAGCTGGGATGGGGGCTTCCCTGGTGGTCCAGTGGTTAAGACTTCACGCTCCCAGTGCAAGGGGCCTGGGTTCAATCCCTGATCAGGAAAGTAGGTACCATACGCCACAGCTAAAGATCCCACGTGCTGCAATGAGGATCGAAGATTCCGAGTGGCGCAGCCAAATAAATTAATATTAAAGAAAAGAATGAGCTAGACCACAAAACTGGCAAGCAGAGGAAAAGGATAGGGTGTGGGTAGAGTCGGGTTTGACTCTTGACTCTGTCACCAGCTATGTAACTGGGAGGAAGTTATTAACCTATTTGAGACCAGATCGTTTCATTGCAAACTGTGGCTCTGGAAAAATTTCTCCCTTGGGATGGTGTGAAAAGCAGAGAAGATAAACAGGAAAGGTGCCAAGTGAGGGCCTGGTGAGGTGCCTTCATGTCCCGCGTTCCTGCCCAGCTTCGTGACCCTGAGCTGTCTGTGCGCAGCTGAAACCGCCTGCTATTCTTGCAGGGCCGCAGGCAAAGACTCACGGCCTTCTGCTGTGTGCTGAGCATGGACAGATAAGGACTGTGATGTGGGGAGGAAAGGGGGAAGGGCGTTTTCAGCTGGGGGAATAGATGAAGTGAGAATAGAGCCGTGTTGATCAGTGGAGGGCAGCTAGTCTGCTTGGCTGGGACACAGGGAGGGGGGAGACAGGAGGGCATAAGGTAGCCTGGGCCTCTAAGCAACATAGCCAAGAGTCTGCAGACCCCTGAGTTTCCGCAGGATTTCATTTCCCGAGCAAAACCCCCTGAGGAGGCAGAAAGACCTAGAGCATCCGATCTCATGTCTCCCCAATGCCTTCTCTACTCTCGAACACCTAGAGGAATCTTAGCAACCCCCTGGGCAAACTCTCTTCTCTCTCTCGCAGCCTGGGCCAGTAATCTGCAGAATGATATCAGTCACAACTACTGATCACTGGACATGTGTCTTGAGTGGGGTGCTAAGTACTTTTCATACTTAACCCTATCTTTTCTAACCCCAATTCCAGATTAAGTACTACTATAATGCCCATTTTACAGATGAGGAAGCTGAAAGTTCCAAGAGGAGACAAGAAGTAAGCTACCCATGGTCACCCAGTTGGCCAGTGGTGGATCTGGGACCAGAGGACAACCAGAGACGTGGATCCAGGTCCTGGGTGTTTCTTCACCATCTCTCTGACCTCTTCCTGCTCTCAAGCCTCCTGCAGTAGGGAGCTCCTATCTCAGTCTCTGTTTTATGTCTGCTGTCTTGGTTGGAATATTGCCTACACTGAGTTGCTATCTTTAATGCTTTATGGTTCCAACAGAAACAGCATCAGGGTGGAGTGAAAAGACTACAGGACTTGTAGGAAGAGAGCAGTGGATTAGAGTTTCAGCTTCACCATCACTGGTCTATCATTCATCACTCCCTGACCTTGATTCCTAATCTCAGGACACACCCATTCCCAGCTCACTAGATGCATGGGAAGTTTCCACAAAACACAGGGCTCAAAAGCTCATGGGCTTTACGGCAGGTACCTTAAATGACAGATGCTGGGAATTCCCAGGCAGTCCAGCAGTTAGGACTTGGGGCTTTCACCGCTGTGAGCTTGGGTTCAATCTCTAGTGCTGCTAAGTCACTTCAGTCGTGTCCAACTCTGTGCGACCCCACAGACAGCAGCCCATCAGGCTCCCCCATCCCTGGGATTCTCCAGCAAGAACACTGGAGAGGGTTGCCCTTTCCTTCTCCAATGCATGAAAGGAAAAGTGAAATTGAAGTCACTCAGTCATGTCCAGCTCCTAAGCGACCCCATGGACTGCAGCCTACTAGGCTCCTCCGTCCATGGGATTTTCCAGGCGAGAGTACTGCAGTGGGGTGCCATTGCCTTCTCCTTCAATCCCTGGTGAGGGAACTAATATTCCTGCAGTTGTGCTCAAACCCGTGCAATTTCAAGCATGGGGTCAGCCAAACAAAAACTCAGGCCTGAGAGCCACTGATTTGAGATCTCTAACGCTTAAGCTTTTCAAACTTGGTGGTGCAGAAAAATATAATGGCCTGCTTTTTAAAATATTTGTTTATGTATTTGGCTACTCCAGATCTTAGTTGGGGCATGTGGGATCTAGTTCCCTGACCAGGGATCAAACCTGGGACCCCTGCACTGGGAGCCAGGAGCCTTAGCCATTGGACCACCAGGAAATCCCTGTAATGACTTATTTTTATCATTCAAAATAATAAGTTGTCTATACGTGCCAGGGATTGAATTGCAAATAATCTTTTGAAGAATCTGAGCGACTTGTAGGCAGGTCCTCTGCCCGCCTGTCTGCTTTACTTTCACAAACACTGAATCACCTCCAACTGGCAACCCACTCCAGTGTTCTTGCCGGGAGACTCCCAGGGTTGGGGGAGCCTGGTGGGCTGTCGTCTATGAGGTCACACAGAGTTGGACATGACTGAAGCGATTTAGCAGCGGCAGCAGCAGCAGTGGGACCTGTGTGAGACACAGGGGACACGGTGCTGAATCAGACACATGGTCCCCACCCTCAAGAAGCTTCCAGCCTAGTAGGGGAGCCAGGCAAACAGAGATACTTCTGCTGTTGTAGGCTGAGTGCTGCGAGGCTTGTGGGGGCCTGAGGAGGGACATCTTACCCAGACAGGGTGGAGGGAGGGGTTGGTCAGGGAAGGCTGCCTGGAACAATGGTCCTGACCCTTAAGGAGGCTGTGAAATCAATTTAGTGTATAGCAACCAGCATTTAAAAAAAAAAAAAAACTGAACAGAAAATATCACACATCTCACATACAAAGAATACACATGTGAGTGTGAGTTTGTGTGTGTTCTGGGTCATGACGCAAATCACTCTGGAAGCGAGCCAGGGTCCAAAGGTTTGAGAGCCACAGTTGGAGAGAATTCTTGCCTGCCGTGCTCCCCAAAGCCTGGGGCACTGCAGCGCTCAAAGACTTTTGGATGAGTGGGAGGAGGGAATTAAACTCTAACCTCAGTCCAGCAGTTGGGACTGTCCTTTCCAGTTAAGAAAGACACACACATGGGACTTCCCTGCTGGTCCAGTGCTTAAAGATTACACTTTCCAATGCAGGGGGTGTAGGTTCAATCCCTGGTCAGGGAACTAGGGTCCCACATGCCATGGGGCGTGGTCAAAAATTAAAAAAAAAAAAAGAAGGCATATTCAGAAACCCAAGTCTAGCAAACCTGGACCTGTCAGGTGTGCTCACAGCCTAGCAGTTGGCAACTTAGCCGTCCAGGGTTTCCTCTCTGCCTGCGTGGTAGTGGTGGGGAAGTCAGCCCAAGATGGGGGAGGAGTAAGGCAGTTCAGAACTGCCTGAAGGAGGGCAGAAGGAGACCCTTCTGCTGGTCCCCCAGCCTGCGACCGCCTAGGAAACAGTGTGTCCTTGGGTTCTGACCCACCCAGGTGGCATGTGCCTCAAAATAGCAGTGGCTCGGGCCGCTGTGTTTACTCTGGAATGGCCTCAGTCATCCATCGCAGGCCCACGTGGTCAGCAGTCCTGTGCCTCTAGGATGCCAACAGGAAGCACTGTTTAAGGGGCAGATTGGACTCAAGGGAGAAAGGGCCCCGGGCAGAAGGAGAAGATGGGCAGAAGGTCACTGCAGTCCCCAGCAGGGTGAGGTGAGTTAAGGGTAATGACCAGTTCGCCACCAACAGAGACTCCCTCTTAGTGGTTTCCAGGATACTCCAAACTTGATCCATCCTATAATATCAGGACCAAAATACCCCTTGGCTACCTTTCTCCTCCATCATAGACTATTAAGGTTGGAAAGACCCTAGAAATTATCCAGCCCAACCATCTCATTTTACAGATGAAGAGAAAGGGGCTCAGAGAGGGAAGGTACTGGCCCAGAGTCAGCCAGCAGGTGACCTAGGGAGCTGGGGCCAGAACTCAGAAGCCAAATCTCCATCCCACCAGCCTGGAGACGTGGCCCTGGAGATGCCCTTCTCTGCCATCTTGCTGGAAGGATCTCCCATCTCCACTCCTTTGGCCCCTTTTCTGTATGTAACCAGAAAACTCCTTCTAATGGATACATCAGTGACTGTTTCGCTTGATCCTAAACTTCCCTGCTCCCCAAAAGCCCCCAGGGGAAAAGACCCCTGTGATCTTTCCTCCTGCCCTCTTGGGCCTCCTCTCCTGCATGTCTACCCCTGACATACTGGTGTCTCATGCTCCTGAAGGACCTGCAGCCTCTTCGGTGTGCATCGATCTCCCCATCTCTAACTGTTCACACATGCTGTTCTCTCTGTCTTTAACACTCTTCCCAACCCCGCTGCACCTGTCTGCTCTTCTTTAGGTTTCCCATGGGTGGTAGTGGTTTAGTCGCTAAGTCATGCCTGACTCTTGTGACCCCATGGGCTGTAGCCACGCCAGGCTCTTTTTCCATGGGATTTTTCCAGGCAAGAATAGTAGAGTGCATTGCCATTTCCTTCTGCAGGGGAATCTTCCCAAGCCAGGGATTGAACCCGAGCCTCCTACATTGGCTGGCAGACTCTACACCAGGATAAAGGACTCTGCTGCTGCTGCTGCCACTGCTGCTAAGTCGCTTCAGTTGTGTCCGACTCTGTGCAACCTCACAGACGGCAGCCCATTGGGCTCCGCCATCCCTGGGATTCTCCAGGCAAGAACACTGGAGTGGGTTGCTATTTCCTTCTCCAATGCATGAAAGTGAAAAGTGAAAGTGAAGTTGCTCAGTCGTGTCTGACACAGCAACCCCATGGNCTTGGACTGCAAGGAGATCCAACCAGTCCATCCTAAAGGAACTCAATCCTGAATATTCATTGGAAGGACTGATGCTAAAACTGAAGCTCCAATACTTTGGCCACCTCATGCAAGGAGTAGACTCATTGGAAAAGACTGATGATGGGAGGGACTGGTGGCAAGATGAGAAGGGGACAACAGAGTATGAAATGACTGGATGTCATCACTGACTCGATGGACATGAGTTTGGGTGAACTCTGGGAGTTGGTCATAGACAGGGAGGCCTGGCATGCTTCAATTCACGGGGTTGCAAAGAGTCAGACTGAACTGAATTGAACTTGGCAATAAGGAGCTCATGACCTGAGCCACGGTCAGTTCCTTCTCTTGTTTTTGCTGACTGTATAGAGCTTCTCCATCTTTGGCTGCAAAGAATATAATCCATCTTGTTTTGGTATTTACCATCTGATGATGTCCATTTGTAGAGTCTTCCCTTATGTTGCTGGAAGAGGGTGTTTTCTATGTCCGGTGCGTTCTCTTAGCAAAACTCTATTAGCCTTTGCCCTGCTTCATTCTTTACTCTAAGGCCAAATTATCTGTTACTCCAGGTATTTCTTGACTTCCTACTTTTGCATTCCAGTTCCCTCTAATGAAAAGGACATCTTTTTTGGGTGTTAGTTCTAGAAGATCTTGTAGGTCTTCATAGAACCATTCAAATTCAGCTTCTTCAGAGTTCTGGTTGAGGCATAGACTTGNTTTCTTGACTTCCTACTTTTGCATTCCAGTTCCCTCTAATGAAAAGGACATCTTTTTTGGGTGTTAGTTCTAGAAGATCTTGTAGGTCTTCATAGAACCATTCAAATTCAGCTTCTTCAGAGTTCTGGTTGAGGCATAGACTTGGATTACCGTGATATTGAATGGTTTGCCTTAGAAAGGAGCAGAGATCATTCTGTCATTTTTGAGATTGCATCCAAGTACTGCATTTCGGACTCTTTTGTTGACTCTGATGGCTACTCTATTTCTTCTAAGGGATTCTTGCCCACAATAGTAGATATAATGGTCATCTGAGTTAAATTCACCCATTCCAGTCCATTTTAGTTTGCTGATTCCTGAAATGTCGATGTTCACACTTGCTATCTTATGTTTCATCACTTCCAATTTGCCTTGATTCACAGACCTAACATTCCAGGTTCCTATGCTTTATTGCTCTACAGCATCAGACTTTACTCCCATCACCAGTCACATCCATAACTGGTTGTTGTTTTCGCTTTGACTCTGTCTCTTCATTCTTTCTGAAGTTATTTCTCTGCTTATCTCCAGTAGTATATTGGGCACCTGCCGACCTAAGGAGTTCCTCTTTCAGTGTCCTATCTTTTTGCTTTTTCATACTGTTCATGGGGTTCTCAAGGCAAAAATACTGAAGTGGTTTGCCATTCCCTTTTCCAGTGGACCACGTTTTGTCTGAACTCTCCATCATGACCCGTCTGTCTTGGGTGGCCCTACATGGCATGGCTCATAGTTTCATTGAGTTAGGCAAAGCTGTGGTCCATGTGGTCAGACTGGTTATTTTTCCGTGATTGTGGTTTTGTCAGTCTGCCCTCTGATGGAGAAGGATAAGAGGCTTATGGAAGCTTCCTGATGGGAGAGACTGACTGAGGGGGAAACTGGGTCTTATTCTGATGGCCATACTTAGTAAATCTTTAATCTAATTTCCTGTTGATGAGTAGGGCTGTGTTCCCTTCCTGTTATTTACCTGGGGCCGAACTATGGTGGAGGTAATGAAGACAATGGCGACCTCCTTCATGCACTGCCACACTCAGTGCCCCAGACCCTGTAGCAGGCTACCACTGACCCACACCTCCACCAGAGCCTCCTGAACACTCACAGGAAAGGCTGGGTCAGCCTACTGTGGAGTCACTGCTCCTTTCTCCTGTGTCCTGATGGGCACAAGGTCCTGTTTGTACCCTCCAAGATTTCTTAATAGTAAAACAAAAATATAGTATCTTTTATTTTTCTGAGTACAGGTCTTTTGCCTCCTTAGGTAGGTTTAACCCTAGGTACTTTATTCTTTTTGTTGCAGTGGGAAATAGGATTGTTTCCTTAATTTCTTCTTCTGATCTTTTGTTTTTAATGTATAGGGATCCAAGAAATTTCTGTGTGTTAGTTTTAAATTCTGCTGCTTTACCAAAGTTGATGAGCTCTAGTAGTTTTCTGGTATCATCTTTAGGATTTTCTATGTATAGTATGTCACCTGCAACCCATGACAATTTATTTATTTTCCAATTTGGATTTCTTTTATTTCTTTTTCTTCTTTGCTATGTTTAGGACTTCCAAAACTATGTGGTGAGAGTAAACATCCTTGCCTTGCTCCTGATCTTAGAGGAAATGTTTTGCGTTTTTCACCCTTGAGAATGTTTACTGTGGGTTTGTTGTACATGGTCTTTATTATGTTGAGGTAGGTTCCCTCTATGCCGAAATTTCTGGAGAGTTTTTATTGCAAATGGGTGTTGAATTTCATCAAAAGCTTTTTCCTGCATCTATCAAGATTATCATATGGTTTTTATTCTTTAATTTGTTGATACGGTATATCACATTGATTTGAATTTATTGAAGAATCCTTGCATTTTGGGGATAAATCCCATTTGATCATGTATATGGTCCTCTTAATGTATTGTTGGATTTTGCTTGCTAGTGTTTCATTGAGGATTTTTGTATCTATGTTCATCAGTGATACTAGCCTCTAATTTTATTTTTTTGTGTCAAATCTTTGCCTGGTTTTAGTATCAGAGCCATTGTGGCCTTAGAGAATGAGTTTGGGAGTGTTGCTTCCTCTGAAATTTCTGTGAAGAGTTTTGGAAATAGAGGTGTTAGCTCTTCTCTAAATGTTTGATAGAATTCACTTGTGAAACCATCTGATCCTGGACTTCTGTTTGTTGGAAGATTTTTAATCACAGTTTCAATTTTCCTACTTATGATTGGTCTGTTCATATTTTTTTATTTCTTCCTGGTTCAGTTTTGGAAGGTTGTACCTTTTAAGAATTTGTCCATTTCTCCCAGGTTGTGCATTTTATTGGCATATAGTTGTTTGTAGTAGTCTCTTTTATCTTTTATATCTTTTGTATTCCTGTGGTGTTAATTGTGACTTCTCCTTTGTACTCTTTTTAATAGGTAGAATTTGTATTGGTTTTTCAGATTATTCAAAAAATATTGTCTGACCCAGGGTAATGAGGAAAATGCTTTCTTAATGCATTACCTTGTCATCCAATGAATATTCTAAGCTACCCGCATTAGGAATCTGGCCAAGCTATTGAGTCCATTTTCAGTTAACCTGGTGGGAAGTGTTGGGTGGGGGGCGGGGTTGGGGGGAGAGAACTAGTCAGAGAGTTAGAAAGCCTGACACTCCCCAATGACAGTATACTGAACTTCATTTTCACATTCATTAATTCAGTGAGAAGTAGATGGTCGGACTAGGGAATTTCTTGAAGCCTTTCTATTGTTGACATTCTATGAATCGTCTCTAATGTCCACCTATATCCAATGCATTCACTTATCAATTTCTGCATGGGACAGGCACAAAGTAAGAGTATAAAGATTTCAGTTGGTCATTTTTTTCTTATAATGTATGACATGTGAGTTTAAATTTAAAAGAATTATACTGTCAATGAAAATAGAAAAGGAAATTATCTGTGGATTTGTGGGTTTACCTGACATCTGATTTTCATGGAAAATTTAGAATTGGATAGTCTTTTTCACAGATGCAGAGTTTTCTTTCTGCTCTTCTTTGGCTCAATAATTTCTGAGTTCTCTCTGTGAAGTCATCACTCATTCTAGTTTTCAAGAACCAACTAGTTTCTTAAAGGCTTTCTGTCCATTTACCTCTCAACTGTAATTATGACATCCTCATTTGTACCCAATCAAAAAACACATCAATTCCAGTGTCTTATTACATTTGAATGATTTGCTAGATTCACTCAAACAGTGATGTCTATGGGATAAAGATGGAAATCACTGGGGAAAAGAAGACAGAAGAATTATGTATACTTGGATAAGAATTCATAAGTGTGAATTGTTTTAATCACCTCTTCTTCACCCCATTGGTGAATGAAGGATTCCCACCCGAGGGTCATGAAAATGGCCAAATACACGATATTCAACACTGGACAGATGAGACAGCCAGCAGTTTATTAGTCACATATACTCATAGCCTGGAGGAGCAGGATGCTATATAACATGGATATGTGGGGCGTACCTGGGAGCAGAGTGAGCACTCAGAAGCTGTGAGAGACAAGCTTTGTAGTTTCAAGACAGTGAAGTACTTTGTTTTCCACAGTAGGATGTAGTTGTCTGGGAATAATCCACAGCCTGGCATGGAATCAAAAGCTGATACTCAGGGATAAACAAAACTGTGCCTGGTCCCCTCAATATGATATGATTGTCTCACAAGGGGCCCTTATTAGCAGGAATAGAGTGGGGAGGGGAAGTTGAAACTAGGCCAGTCAAAGATTCTCCCAATTTTAGCATATGTCAAACAGCAAATAATATTGGACTTTATTTTCAGTCCTTTCAGCACATAATATATGAAGACTTTTTTATCTTAAAGCAAACTGATGAGAATTAAAACAATCATATTTAAATACAATATGGGTAATTTTATCAGTGAGAAACATAGACTAACTTTTAAGAAAAACATGCCAGAAGATAAAATGACATCAAAATCCAGGAGAAACTTTATGTTTGGGCAGAAAGAGCTGAGTGAATTTTATATTTATTTCAGTTTTAAGCTTTTGTGATTTTTTAAAATTACTTAGTTAAATGAATTTTGTTTGTCTTTCTCATAGATTTTGTTAATAAATATCTTTTGGGTTTTAATTTCCCTTTCTGTTCTAAGGTCTTTTACCCTAATGCTCTTTCTGCAACTTGCAAGGTTGAACTTGGCTTTTCTAGTGTTTATTTTCCTTGGCTTTCACAGTGCAAATTTGTATTTGTGATTTTAGGTTTGCTCAGCATCTTTTCTATATAAGAAAATGCTTTGTAAATGGCAATTCAATAGATTGATTTGTAAATAGAATGTACATAAGTGACAAGAAATTGTAAATGAGAAGAAACTGCTCAGAATAATAGTATTAATGATGAACCTAATGCTATTGAAAGGTTATTTTTTAATAAATACTACTGCCAGATTATAATCTTCTATTATGGGAAATGCATATAGACTGACCAGCTCATTCCAATTTGCCTAGGACCTATTTAAGCACTGAAAGTCCTGCACCCTCAGAAACCCTTCAGTCTTGGCATATCAGTATGGTTAGTCACACTAGTTGAATTCTTATTAGAATCTCTATTTCAACAGATCAGAAATAGGTGCAAGGTGACTAGCAGTGGCTTCATAAATGTATTTATTGATTGTTGTAACCCTGACACTTAAACGATTTCTGGGAACATATTAGATTTTCAAAAAAATAATTGATAATTGAATAACTGAGAGTATAGCCAACCAGTCAGTGTTTAATTAACTCAGAGGAGAAGCTGCATCTCCCTAGGAGAGCATTCTAAACTGTTAGGGACCACCTCTTCTAATTCAAGTGAGATCAAATAGTTTTCTGACTTGAGGATATGAGGATGACCCAGCGGATGCTGAATCAATGGAAAGGTATGTGTGTTTCAAAACTTGAGTATGAGTCAATTTGTAGTGAGTGTTGTTGAAACCTATTCCCAAGTTAAAAAGTCAAATGCTTGTTTATTGTGTTACTCAGAGCATCTTTCTGAAATACCCCAACCTTTATAATTACAAACTTCACTGAACTCCTAATGGAGATCATACATGTACATTCAGATCTCATGATACAGATCTTGTGTAGGGTCTGTGAGGCTGTCTGAGGAGTCTGTCCAGCAGAGGGCATTGGTGTACCTATGCAAAGATCAGGGCTCACCTGGGATGAATGGTAATGATCAGCAGGGTGCCTAGGGCTTGTTTCTAAGTGCTGAAAACTAACAGCAATGGAAAAATATTTCCTGCAGGAAAGCAGTGAGACTTTCTGATAAAAATACAGCACCATCTCCCACAAGTCATGGTGGCCCAGTGAACTCACAGATATATGAAGTCTCAAAAGTTTAACATAAACATGTACACACTACTTTATATAAAGTGGCATATATATGTGTGTGTATAAAGTATATATTTATATATATATAAAGTCTACTTTATATAAAGTGTCAAAGTGATTTCCCCAATGGCTCAGCAGGTAAAGAATCTGCCTGCAATTCAGGAGACCCAGGAAGTGCTGGTTTGATCCCTTGATTGGGAAGATCCCCTGGAAAAGAAATGGTAACACATTCCAGTATTCTTGCTTGGAAAATCCCATGGACAAAGGAACCTGGTGGGCTACAGTCCATGGGTCACAAAAGGCTGTTCACGATTGAGTGACTAACATTTTCAGTAACTTATATAAAGTAGATAACCAGCAAGGATCTACTTATAGCATGGGGAACTATATTCAATATTTTGTAATAACCTATAAGGGAAAAAATGTCATTGTGCTGTACACATGAAATTGAAACATTGTAAATTAGCTAGAGTTCAATTTTTTTAGTTGAAAAAAATAGAAAAAAGCAATAAAACTATGCATAAAAATAAATAAATAAAAGCAGCACTCCAGTGAACTGTCCTTGAAAATGCACTATAAAGTTCATTTTAGAAAAAGCTTATATACTCCAAACCAAGAAAGAGAACAAATGTATAAAGTCTAAAGATATATCTGAAGATTCTGAAAATAATCTTAATTAGTTTTCTAACTTCTAATGATGATAATTAGCATATTCATATTTAGTGCATTAAAGTTTCCCAAACTTATAATATTTTAAATATTTCAACCCTTTCAGGTAATTAAGACTCTGGCTACCACTACTGTTTTACATGTAAGACACCTATGGCACAGAGCAGTTAAGTGGTTTATCTAAGAACATATAGCTAGATGGATTAGATCCAGTTATTCTGGATACAAGTCTATCTCTGTTTTTTCTCTCTACTTACCTATGGGGCTCTCCAGAGACTCTTGAGAGTCTCTTGGACTTCAAGGAGATCCAACTAGTCTATCCTAAAGGAAATCAGTCCTTAATATTCATTGGAAAGACTGATGCTGAAGCTGAAACTCCTATACTTTTGTTGATGCAAAGAACCAACTCATTGGAAAAGACCTGGGTGCTGTGAAAGATTGAAAGCGGGAGGAGAAGGGGATGACAGAGGATGATATGGTTGGATGGCATCACCAAAGCAATGGACATGAGTTTGAGTTGGCTCCAGGTGTTGGTGGTGGATGGGGAAGCCTGGTGTGCTGCAGTCCATGGGGTCACAAAGAGTCGGACATGACTGAATGACTGAACTGAACTGATATTAAATAGCACATTGCATTTATCATTAATTATTATCATGCTTTTAACCAAACACAAATATTCCTTATAAGTATGAAGCTAATTTCACAAAAACTGTATTTGATATATAATCTGATTTTTGTCCTTAAAGATCAAATTACCTTGTATTAACTTAGTAAGTATGAGTGAAGTTTTCCAAGGAGCAAAATTCTTTGTGCAAGAAAAAAACACTATTTCTAATTATAGGTAGACTTTTTTTTTTTTTTTTTTAGTATTTTAGGGAAAGACACAAAGCACCTTGGAAATGAGATGATAATGGTGAAACCAGGGAAGCTCCTGGTTCACCAGATATATGTAATTTCCTTTGCTGAGAATGAAGAGGACGTTGAGGTCCCTGGGGCAGCTTCCAACATGCCTACAGCAGTATGACATTGCTGAATGCTTTTTCTGACTTCCATTTTTTCAAAATAGTGACAGCTGTTTGGCTTCTCCCACTGGACCCCAGAGCTATTTGTACCCTACAGCAAAATCTGCTTGATCACAGTAAAGGAAAAATGGGTTCTGTGACTTAACATTTACTTTCTGTTCTAGTGCTGTTGGGCTGTATCATCAAAAAGAGACACCTTTGGGACCCTCTTTCCCCAGCCCTGGAAGTGACATGGCAAATCCACAGCAAAACTATTTTAGTGTTTGTTTACTTATGAACACTTGAACACCTTCCAACAGGAATCCATCTTAATCGAGCACAATCATCTGACCATCTAATGGTGTGCTGCTAGGCTGGGCTATCAGCTCAACTCTTTATATAATTTGCATTTGTTTGAGTCCAAATGATAATCATGATGGTGTGATCACTCACCTAGAGCCAGACATCCTGGAATGTAAAGTCAAATGGGCCTTAGGAAGCATCACTATGAACAAAGCTAGTGGAGGTAATGGAATTCCAGTTGAGCTATTTCAAATCTCAAAAGATGATACTGTGAAGTGCTGCACTTAGCATGCCAGCAATTTGGAAAATTCAGCAGTGGCCACAGGAAAAGTGACTGGAAAAGGTCAGTTTTCATTCCAATCCCAAAGAAAGGCAATGCCAAAGAATGCTCAAACCATCTCACACGCTAGTAAAGTAATGCTCAAAATTCTCCAAGCCAGGCGTCAGCAATACGTGAATCGTGAACTTCCAGATATTCAAGCTGGTTTTAGAAAAGGCAGAAAAACCAGAGATCAAATTGCCAACATCCACTGGATCATTGAAAAAGCAAGAGAGTTCCAGAAAAACATCTATTTCTGCTTTATTGACTGTGTCAAAGTCTTTGACTGTGTGGATCATAATAAACTGTGGAAAATTCTGAAAGAGACAGGAATACCAGACCACCTGACCTGCCTTTTGAGAAACCTATATGCAGGTCAGGAAGCAACAGTTAGAACTGGACATGGAACAACAGACTGGTTCCAAATAGGAAAAGGAGTACGTCAAGGCTGTATATTGTTACCCTGCTTATTTAANGGTGTGGAGAAAGGGGAACCCTCTTACACTGTTGGTGGGAATGTAAACTAGTACAACCACTGTGGAAAACAGTATGGAGATTCCTTAAAAAATTGCAAATAGAACTGCCTTATGACCCAGCAATCCCACTGCTGGGCATACACACCAAGGAAACCAGAATTGAAAGGGGTTTGATTTTAATATGATAGTGACTGTCCTACTGTCTAGATGTGGCTTCTCCTCTGTCTTTGGATGTGGGATATCTTTTTTTATTTGGTGCGTTCCAGCATCTTCCTGTTGATGGTTTAGCAGCTAGAGTGTTTTGATGTTCTTGCAGGAGAAGATAAGAGTATGTCCTTCTACTCTACCATTTTAAGCTAGCATTCAGGTACGACATAAATAAAATCCCTTACGATTATACACTGAAAGTGAAAGTGAAGTCACTCAGTCGTGTCCAACTCTTTGGGACCTGGTGGACTGTAGCATACCAGGCTCCTCTGCCCATCGGATTCTCTAAGCAAGAGTGGTTTGCAATTTCCTTCTCCAGTGGATCTTCCTGANACGATTATACACTGAAAGTGAAAGTGAAGTCACTCAGTCGTGTCCAACTCTTTGGGACCTGGTGGACTGTAGCATACCAGGCTCCTCTGCCCATCGGATTCTCTAAGCAAGAGTGGTTTGCAATTTCCTTCTCCAGTGGATCTTCCTGACCCAGGGATCAAACCCAGGTCTCCCACATTGCAGGCAGATGCTTTAACCTCTGAGCCACCAGGGAAGCTCCTGATTATACAATGCTGCTGCTGCTGCTAAGTCGCTTCAGTAGTGTCCGACTCTGTGCGACCCCCTGGACTGCAGCCTCCCAGGCTCCTCTGTCCATGGGATTTTCCAGGCAAGAGTACTGGAGTGGGTTGCTATTGTCTTCTCCTGTAACTGCATAGTGATACACCAATTCAACTTACTGCTACGGGGGAAAAACACCATTTAATCAGACAAGAAGACAAAGCGTAAACCCGACTAAGGGGACACACCCTGTGGACCACAGCACAGCTATGACCAGAGCAAGTGGGGGGATGGGGAAGGGGAGATGGATGGTTAAACTACAGCCTCAGGGGTTGGGGGGGAGGTCTGAATTGATGACAGCTAAGCAGAAAACAGGATGAGACAGGAAAACAAAACCAATGATGAAAGCAGACACACCGTCAGAGAACTCCAACAGCAAGGAAAACATACAGAACTGTTCTGGAACAAATATTCGGAAAGAAATCAAGCATGAAACCACAGAGAAATTGTCAAAGAATTTTAAATATCAACTAATTAGCCAATGATGCAAATTATAAAAAGTGTGTCAAAAGACCAGAAAATGGACTAGTTACCACTTCATAGGCCACTAAAATAATTCATGGTTAATTTAATTATAAGCTGACTAAAATGCAGCTAACCTGAAATGGGTGGTAACAGAAAAAAGTGATAATACAAGTCCAGTTACAAAGCAGAGTGTTGTACATGTGATTTCATGGGGTAAATAGCAATGCACTCACAAAATGTAAGCTCAACACACAAGAAAGCTGGAACATGTGCTTTAGAGCCGCACACTCTGTCACCAAAAGCTCTAGGTCGTCATCCCAGCCCGATGTCTTCCCTGGGGCCCTGGGACACCGGGCTTTTAACCTGGTTTCACACGAAACCAGAGCTGGCCTGAGCGTGCGGCCAGGTCCATCAGCAAGCAAACCAGTGTAGATTCTTGGTTTTGTTCCCACCGCATGCCCTGCAGCCTGCAACCAGGAATCCCCAGTGGAAAATGTGCTGCACGGCTTTCCCACGCCATGAGAGCTGCCAGTGGTTACTTTCACAAAGCTGTCTGCTCCCTGAGAACAGAAACTTCCCTGCAACTGCTGTACCCAGCACAGGCCAGGCCCAACATTATAGAGGCAGGCTCTGGCTGAGTTCATGATGACGTACTAAGCCGGTGGTCCAAATATCAAGACTAATTTGTTGCTGTGCCATTGTGGAATGATTAAAGATTAGGCAGGTTAAAAAAATTTTAGACCTCTGAGTGTAGCAAATGTACCTGATTTCCTTCTGGGTAAAAAGAGAAAAAACAAACAAAAAAAAGAAAACCAGTGTCCTGGGGGAAGGATGCGGCAGGGAGGAGGCAGACACATACCAGAGTCATGATGCCCACGGTCTCCCTCCTGCGCCAGGCTGTGCTGCCTCCTTCTGGGCTTGGGCAGGGGCGGGCGGGAGCCTGCACGTGAGGAGGAGGGATGCAGTTTGAGGGAGCTGACTGATTTAAAACAATGGAGGCTGGCTAAGCTCCCGCTGCCCTCCCTTCTCTTAGTCTCCTCTGCCCGCTGCTCTGTGTTCTCCTTCTCTTCTTCGATCAACTGGATCTCTTCGTTGATGGCGTCTAGCTGCTCCTGCAGCATCACAGTCAGAGTCTTGGCATTGCCCTGCCCGCTGGGTGACAGCTGAATGGCCGAGCTGAGGAGGGTGACCCTGTCTCCCTCACCGTCAGACACGCCCTCGTCACTCTCGAACGCCTGGGCCACGTCGGCCAGCACGATGGCTTGCTGCGCACACTCCCAGTCCTGCTCCTTCAGGGTCTGCACCTCAGGGCCACAGCATGAGGGGGCAGGAGCCTCACAAGGTGCCCACCAGGGACAGGAAGGGGGCGCTGGGGTCCTTGCCTTGGACGTCTCGCCGTGCAGCACTGCCAGCCGGCCTTTCTGGGGGCGCCGCAGCACAGCCTCGTTGCCCAAGGAGTCTGCCGGCCAGTCCGCCACAGGGAACCTGAGGTCCAGGGTGCTGCCCAAGTGGGGTGGGCCGTGGTGGAAGGGAGCTCCTCGCAGTCTCGTCTGGTCCAGTTCAGCTCTCAGGGTTTCCAGGTTTAGAGTCAGCTGGTCCTGCTGCAGCTCCTTGTTCTTCTCCTCCAGTTGGGCCTCCATCTGGTACAGCCTCTCCTCGATGCTGCCCTGTCTCTTTCCCGCCTTGGAGAGCATGGCCACCCTCTGCGCCAGCTTGGCCTCCACCTTGAGCAGCGTCTCTGGCCTCCATAGCCTCTGCTGCAGCTTCTCCACCAGCTCCAGGCGCTCCTGCAACTGGCAGTTCTATCCTCTGTCTTTTTGTCCAGGGCCTTGTGGTGCTCAAACAGCAATTTCAGCACCCTGAGCACCTCTACCTCTCTGGTCATGCTGGCTGGGGACTGCACCTGCCGCTTGCCCGCCATCATCTGGAGGGATGGCACATACGGGGAAACCAGGCACTCAAAGTGCTCCAGCAGCAGCCTGGTGTTTCTTTCCACTTTCAGCTCAGCGATTTCTTCTTCTAAGAAGCTGCTCCCTGCATGTTTTTAGTTCTTCCGTAGGAGTTGGAAACTCCTGATATGGACATGGAATGTGATGTTCTCTGCAGTATTCTTGTATCCACGTTGTTTCCCAGATGCCACGGTAAGCTTGCTCATAAAAGTAACATCCAATTACAACCATGAGTGGTACAAGATACAGAGTGCTGAAAACACCAGTCTGGATCATAAACTTCATCAGTTTATCCTGGTTCTCCTGTCACTCTGAGGCACACTCCGGTGGTCCTCGCTGGCTCCGTTTACCTGAGGGACCTGCCCCCAGCCAGCACCACAGCCCCCCTGGGAGCCTGTCCCTGAGGTGTGAGATGTTTCAGTCAAAGGAAGAAACGCCATCAACGAAGAGATCCAGTTGATCTTCTCCTAAGATGGAATATGTTGTTTGGGAATATGGTTGATCAACTTGACACATTGGCCACATGGTACGTGATATAATAAAATGAAAAGAGGCAGTTCAGTTCAGTTCAGTCACTCAGTCATGTCCGACTCTTTACGACCCCATGAATCACAGCACGCCAGGCCTCCCTGTCCATCACCAACTCCCGGAGTTCACTCAGACTCACGTCTATCGAGTCCGTGATGCCATCCAGCCATCTCATCCTCTGTCGTCCCCTTCTCCCCCAATCCCTCCCAGCATCAGAGTCTTTTCCAATGAGTCAACTCTTCGCATGAGGTGGCCAAAGTACTGGAGTCTCAGCTTTAGCATCATTCCTTCCNCCATCAAGTCAGTGATGCCATCCAGCCATCCCATCCTCTGTCGTCCCCTTCTCCCCCAATCCCTCCCAGCATCAGAGTCTTTTCCAATGAGTCAACTCTTCGCATGAGGTGGCCAAAGTACTGGAGTCTCAGCTTTAGCATCATTCCTTCCAAAGAAATCCCAGGGCTGATCTCCTTCAGAATGGACTGGTTGGATCTCCTTGCAGTCCAAGGGACTCTCAAGAGTCTTCTCCAACACCACAAGGTGATGTCAGTTTCCCATATTGTGAAACCAAAAACAAATGCCTTTTGTGAGACCAAGCTAACAAACTTCTGACAGTGCAAAGAGTAATTCTGTTTGAAGAACTTAACAGTAAGATAGAAGAAGTACTTTCAAGCTGAGACCTGTAGGTGTACAAAGGTCTAAAATACATATTGAGTAGGCCTGATCATCTGAATCCCATTCAATCGAGAAAGTATGGCTATGAGTTGGATCGTCTTCTATCTGTGGCCCTTGACAATGTTTGTGGGCCATATAGGTGGGCACAGTTTGGTTTTTTTTTTGAGCCTATTAACTTGAGGATGTGCCAGGATTTGCCTTAAAACACTGCCTTCACGCCCAATCTTCTGAATCATTATGACCAATAGACGGTAGTTTTAGCAGTGGAGGTTCCCAGATTGTGGTGAGCCGTATCCTTAGCTATAGGACCTGAATTTAGCTGGCGATCCTACTGAAGGAGCCTCAGTGGCAGTGCAGAGGGACTCTGGCTTTTGGTGTCCCCAAGAGTTGAAAATTGATCCTGATCTTGGCTGTTCCTTTTTGCACATGCGTGATTGTTCACCTCCTTGCCAAATATGTACTTTAGGAGAGAAGAGCTTTCATTTGCTTGGTATTTCATAGGATTGATTTCAATCATTTGCCTCTCTGCCATGTTGTTTACTTTTTTAACTTTTTTGATTGATGTGATAAGATTCCATTATCCTGAAAGACCCATTATAATTTATGCTGTCTGCTACATGATGGTGTCATTGATTTTCTTTATTGGGTTTTTGCTTGAGGACCGAGTCGCCTGCAATGCATCCAGCCCTGCACAGTATAAGGCTTCCACAGTGACCCAAGGATCTCATAACAAAGCCTGTATCATGCTTTTTATGATACTCTATATTTTTACTATGGCTGGCAGCTTTTGGTGGGTGATTCTTACCATCATGTTGTTCTTGGCAGCTGTGCCAAAGTTGGGGTAGTGACGCTATTGAGAAGAAAGCCTTGCTGTTTCATGCCAGTGCATGGGGCATCCTGGAAATGCTGACCATCAGCCTTTTAGTAATGAATAA
Source organism: Neotragus pygmaeus (assembly GCA_006410875.1). NCBI lineage: Eukaryota > Metazoa > Chordata > Mammalia > Artiodactyla > Bovidae > Neotragus > Neotragus pygmaeus. The sequence continues at coordinate 580,199 of SJYV01038265.1, forward strand.
AATTGAAGGTGACAATATCAGTGGCGTGTGTTTTCTTGGCCTCTACGATGTTGATGCCTTGAGGTATTTTGTTCTTGGCACCTCTCTGCCTGTATGTGGTTGTTGGGGTTTCACTCCTTTTAGCGGCATTGTATCCCTAAACAGACTGCGAGCTGAGATTATACAATGGAAGTCACAAATAGACTCAAGAGAGTAGATCTGATAAAGAGTGCCTGAAGAACTATGGGGGGAGGTTCACAATACTGTACAGGAAGTGGTGACTAAAACCGTCTGAAAGAAAAAGAAATTCAAGAAGGCAAGCAAAAGGCAAAGGAGAAAGGGAAAGATATACCCAAGTGAATGCAGAGTTTAAAGAATAGCAAGGAAAGAAAACCTTCTTAAGTGCACAATGCAAAGAAATAAAGGAAAGCAATAAAATGGGGAAAGACTAGAGATCTCTTCAAGAAAATTGGAGATACCATGGGAACATTTCATGTAAACATGGAAAGGACAGAAATGGCAAGGACCTAAGAGAAGCCAAAGACATTAAGAAGAAGTGGCAGGAACATACAGAAGAACTATACAAAAAAGGTCTTAATGACCAGGATAACCATGATTATGTGGTCACTCATCTAGAGTCAGGCATCCTAGAGTGTGAAGTCAGGAGGGCCTTACGAAGCATTGTACAAACAAAGCTAGTGAAGGTGATGGAATTCGAGCTGAGCAATTTAAAACCCTAAAAGATAATGCTGTTAAAGTGCTGCAGTCTAAATGCCAGAAAATTTGGAAAACTCAGCAGTAGCCACCAGACTCGAAAAGGTCAGTTTCATTCCAATCCCAAAGAAGAGCATTGCCAAAGCATGTTCAACTGACCACACAATTGCACTCATTTCACCTGCTAGCATGATCATGCTTAAAATCCTTCAAGCTAGGCTTCAACAGTACATGAACCAAGAAATTCCAGATGTACAAGCTGGATTTAGAAAAGGAAGGGGAACCAGAGATCAAATTGTCAACATCTGTTGGATCACAGAAAAAGCAAGAAAATTCCAGAAAAAAGCATCTAACTTCTGCATTGATGACACTAAAGCCTTTGACTCTGTGGATAACAACGAACTGTGGAATATTCTTGAAGAGTTGGGAATACCCATCCTCCTTATCTGCCTCCTGAAAAACCTATATTCAGGTCAAGAAGCAAAAGTTAGAACCAGATGTGGAACAATGGACTTGTTCAAAATTAGGAAAGGAATATGTCAAGCCTGTATATTGTCACCTTGCTTATTTAACTCATATGCAGAGTACATCATGAGATACCCTAGACTGGATGAACCACAAGCAGGAATCAAGATTGTTGGGAGAAATATCAACAACCTCAGATATGCAGATGATAATACTCTTAATGTCAGAAAGCACAGAGGAGCTAAAGAGCCTCTTGATGAAAGTGAAAGAGGAAATGAAAAAGCTGGCTTAAAACTCAACATTCAAACAACTGAGATCATGGCATCCTGTCCCATCCTTTCATGGCAAACAGATGGAAAACAATGGAAACAATGACTTTATTTTCCTGGGTTCCAAAATCACTGCAGATGGTGACTGGGGCCATAAAATTAAAAGATGCTTAAAAAATTAGAACAATGGAAACAATGACAGACTATTTTCCTGGGCTCCAAAATCACTGCAGATGGTGACTGGGGCCATAAAATTAAAAGAAAAGCTATGACAAACCTAGACAGTGTATTAAAAAGCAGAGACTTTGCCAACAACTTTGCCAACAAAGGTCTGTACAGTCAAAGCTATGGATTTTCCATTAGTCATTTATGGATATGAGAGTTGGATCATAAAGATGTCTGAGTGCCAAAGAATTGTTGCTTTCAAACTGTGGTGTTGGAGAAGACTCCTCAGAGTCCCTTGGACTGCAAGGAGATAAAATCAATCAATCCTAAAGGAAATCGACCCTGAATATTCACTGGAAGGACTGAGACTGAAGCTCGAATACTTTGGCTACCTCTTGCAAAGAGCCGACTCATTGGAAAAGACCTGCTGCCGTGAATGATTGAAGGCAGGAGGAGAAGGGGAAGACAAAGAATGAGATGGTTGGATGGCATCACTGACTCAATGGACCTGAGTTTTTGCAAACTCTGGGAAATAGTTTGCAAACTCTGGAAAGGACAGGGGAAGCCTGGCATGCTTCAGTGCATGGGGTCTCAAAGAGTTGGACATAGCCACTGAAGGATAAAAATAATCTACTTGTATTTAAAGTGATTATTGATAGGAAGGGGGTTCCTATTACCATTTTGTTAATTGCTTTTGTCTTTTTTTGTTTTAAATATAGTTCTCTTGTTCTTATCCTCTGCTCACCTTTCTTTATTGATTTTTTTTTTTTTTTTTTTTTTT
>SJYV01038265.1:582578-594421 GCA_006410875.1 Neotragus pygmaeus
CCACAAGGAGGGAAAGTAAAACTGTAATCCAAAATCTTCCTTTTTTTTTTTTTAATTTATTTCTCTTTTTTTTATCCCCTGCTCACCTTTCTTTATTGTTGTTTTTTTTTTTTTTTTTTTTTTTTGGGTAGCATGCTTTGGTCTGTTCTCTTTTATCCTTGGGAAACTATTATACTTTTTAAAAAGCTGCTACTGGGCTCACATCAAACGTTTTATAACCTTTTACTCCTTCCCTCATAAACACAGTTTACAAACTCATACTAGATTTTGCTTCTGCCTGTATTGTTTCCATGAACGCATTTCAGTAGTTTAGTTATTTTTGCTATTTTTGTCTTTATAGACTAGTGTTACAAGTGATTTATGTGCCATAATTACAGTATTACAGTATTGTGTTTTTCTTTATATTTCCTTTAGCAATGAATTATATTTTCATGTTATTGTCTAACATTTGTTTGTTTCAATTTAAACTCCTTTTAGCACTTCTGGCAAGGCAGATCAAGTACTGATGATCTCCCTCAGCATTTCGTTGTCTGGGAAAATCTTTCTTTCTCCTCCTTTCTTAAAGAGAAGAAATTTTGTCAGGTGTAAAGTGTTCTTGTTTGAAAGTTTTTCCTTTAAAGTTTTGAATATATCATCCTACTTGCTTCTGACCTACAAAGTTTCTTCTAAGAAATCCACCAATAGTCTATGTGTTTTTCCTTGGATATTTTAATGTAACAAGTCACTTTTCTTTCACTGCTGTGAAAATTCTCTTTGTATTGGATTTTTGACAGTTATAATGTGTCTCATAAAAATCCCTTTGGGTTCAACCTATTTGTGGACTTTGGGGCCTCACAAATCTGGATGTCCATTTCCCTCTCTAGATTTCTGATGTTTCAACCATTATTTCTCTTAAAATTTTTTTTTNAGGACTGATCTCCTTTAGGATGGACTGGTTGGATCTCCTTGCACTCCAAGGGACTCTCAAGAGTCTTCTCCAACACCACAGTTCAAAAGCATCAATTCTTTGGTGCTCAGCTTTCTTTATAGTCCAACTCTCACGTCCATACATGACTACTGGAAAAACCATAGCTTTGACTAGATGGACCTTTGTTGGCAAAGTAATATCTCTGCTTTTTAATAAGCTATCTAGGTTGGTCATAACTTTCCTTCCAAGGAGCAAATGTCTTTTAATTTCATGGCTGCAGTCACCATCTGCAGTGATTTTGGGGAGCCCCCCAAAATAAAGTCTCTCACTGTTTTCATTGTTTCCCCATCTGTTTGCCATGAAGTGATGGGATCAAATGCCTTGACCTTAGTTTTCTGATTGTTGAGTTTTAAGCCAACTTTTTCACTCTCCTCTTTCACTTTCATCAAGAGGCTCTTTAGTTCCTCACTTTCTGCCTTCAGGGTGGTGTCATCTGCATATTTGAGCTTTTTGATATTTCTCCCAGCAATCTTGATTCCAGCTTGTGCTTCATCCAGCCCAGCTTTTCTCATGATGTACTCTGCATATAAGTTAAATAAGCAGGGTGACAGTATTCAGCCTTTACGTACTCCTTTCCCTATTTGGAACCAGTGTGTTCCATGTCCAGTTCTAGCTGTTGCTTCCTGACCTGCATACAGATTTCTCAGGAGGCAGGTCAGATGATCTGGTAGTCCCATCTCTTTAAGAATTTCTAGAGTTTATCGTGGTCCACACAGTCAAAGGTTTGGCATAGTCAATAAAGCAGAAGTAGATGTTTTTCTGGAACTCTCTTACTTTTTCGATGATCCTTTGAATGTTGGCAATTTGATCTCTGGTTCTTCTGCCTTTTCTAAATCCATCTTGAACATCTGGAAGTTCACGGTTCTTGTACTATTGAAGCCTGGCTTGGAGAATTTTGAGCATTACTTTAGTAGCGTGTGAGTTGAGTGCAATTGTGTAGTAGTTTGAGCGTTCTTTGGCATTGCCTTTTTTGTTGCTGCTGGTGCTAAGTCGCTTCAGTTGTGTCCGACTCTTAGTGACCCCATGGACTGCAGCCCACCAGGCTCTTCCGTCCATGGAATTTTCCAGGCAATGGGGTGCCATTGCCTTCTCTGTGCCTTTCTTAGGGATTGAAATGAAAACTGACCTTTTACAGTCCTGTTCACTGCAAACTTTATAAGACAATACAGGGCATAATGAGAACCGAGTATGCTTTTGTACTGGTTTCCTAGTGATTAGAAGTCGGCCATTCAAAGCTTAAATGAGCATGCCTTAGGAAGAATGCAAGTAACTGGACAGACGTGTAATGCTAAGGACAACAAATAAGGTATTATGGTTACTTTTTCATCTATGCGTCTTAACTCAGGTTTTAAAAGAGTGATCCATAAGTTGCATATGAGGTTTCTGTATAAAAACATGAATTATCTTTTAAACAGTTGAGAAAATTTGAACTGAAGACATGTGATTCATACATTAGAAGGTATGAAAGCCCATGAAATTCAGAAACATTCAATAATCAAATTCTGATTTTGAGTTTTATTTTTGATGAATTTAAAGGTTTTTGTTCTTTGTTTTTAGCCACCAAGAGAAAGAAATTTGTTCTGCAGCTGGTGCCTTGAGTGGAGCTATTTTGCCACAAAGTTCAGTTAAAAAGTTTGTGGAAAAGCCAGTGTTAAATTATGTAAGGTTAAATAATGCCACTTGTTTTAAGTTTGTATGTAGAATACACATAACTGGCATTGTTTTGAAATTATTTATTTAATGGGACTTTCTTTGAGTTAAAATAGTACAGTTATTACCGTAGTGTGCAGAGCAGAAAGATTGGTTTTTGCGGAAGAACCCAGAAATAAAAGTTACTCTTAATTGTTTAGAGCAGCAAAACTCAGGCTGTTGGGCTATGTAGACTTCCTCCTCTCTGAAAGATGTCAGCACCTGTGGTTCAAATCAGGCTGTAATGTCATTGTCCGCTTTATAGTGCCCAGTGCCTGTGGCTCATGCAAAGCACACCCATAGCTACTGCTGTGATGACTGGTCATTCTCACAGTGGGTTGGTCATGGGTTTTAGGGTTTTGTTTGTTTATCAGCTGATTGACCGGCCAACTTATAATTATGTACATTTCCCTGCATATATCTGCTTACTATAAATTTGGTATTTGTAGTTTTCCTGCTTACAACTTAAAAGTTTTCAAGTTAATAATTTATCTCACCAGATATTTTGGAAAAAAAATCTTCACACTAGATTAGAAATTTCTTCTGCTTTGATAGTGTTTTCCATCAAGAAAATGGGAGAAGAAAATTTTAAGAAATTACAGAAAGGAATGTATAAGTTGTTTTAATTCTCTGCCCCAGAGAAAATATCTTTAAATAAAAGATAAGGTCTACATTTCTTGACAAGAAGGTAGAAAATAACTAACTTTCTAAAGTGGGTTTGTTTTTTTTTTTTCTCTTTATTGGATGATAATTGCTTTACAGTGTGGTGGTCTCTGCTGCACATCAGTGCAAATCGGTCATAACTATACCTATATATATATATGTGTGTGTGTGTATGTATCCCCCCTTCCGTTTGGAGCCTCCCTCCCCCACCCTCCACTCCAAGTCCAGCTCATCACAGAGTGCCAGGCTGGGATCCCCGTGTTATACAGCAGCTTCCTGCTAGTTATCTATTTTGTACATGATAGAGTAAGTTTTTGAGTTCATTATTAATACTTAACTCATTTTAAAAGTATATTTATTGCAAAGACTTGAGGTCTTCAGAAAGAGTTTCTCAGCCCTACCTGTGGCATTCTCTTGTTTTTGTACATAATGCTTATTAAAATTTATGAAAGCCGTTACTTCTGTAAGTCATGTGGGGAAAAGTCTTGAAATTTTACTACCTTTTTTTCTAGGTAGCAATTACAGTGAAAAATGTGATGTCTTCAGTTGGGGTATTATCCTTTGGGAAGTGATAACACGTCGGAAACCCTTTGATGAAATTGGTGGCCCAGCTTTCCGTATCATGTGGGCTGTTCATAACGGTTTGTGAAGTTTTTTGTCAGTATATTTTGTATATTTCTTATTTGGAAATTGTTTCTCCCCTAAAGAAGACCATTTATCCCCAGTATTAAAGTATATGATTTCTTGTAACCAGCCTCAAGCCCTACCTGCCCTGACGCCAAGATCAAGCAGAGCTGGGGCAGTCCTGGCTCTGGACAAAGCGGAGAAGGTCTCCTGGCTGTACCCGTGCGGAAGAGGCTATCAGTAGACAGCCAGAGCTAGCTGCCTCATTGCCTCTCTCCAGCAGACAGGGACACATTGGACTGAACGCTGTGGGGGAAAAAAAATTTCTCACATGGTTAAGATAATTAGGGAGCTATTGCTTTTTTCTCTTGAAGAAGCAGTGTCTCACTGAGGAGAGAAAGCAAAGCATATTAAGTAAGAGTTGTTATTTAAGCTATTCATAAAGGCAAAACACGAAGTGCATCACGTAGTCTTTCTTTTTAGCTTTTCATTCATCTTTATGATGTGAGTGCTGTTATTGCCCCATTTTACAGCTTTCCTTATTAGGAAGCTGAGACCTAGAGAAGCTAAGTAATTTGCCTGGGGTCACAGGTTTAGTAAGTGGTGTTGCTAAGAGTAGATCTGTATGTTTCTGACTCAAATGTCCATGTTTTTAAGTTATATTCATTTATGGACACAATGTCCTTGCATCCCTCCTATTCCCTTTATACCTCTAATTACAATGTTTCTAACCACTCATGATACTAGACTACATCTCCTTCATTAATCAATTTACTTTGCAGTTCCTTTGGGAAAATAAACTTCTTGAAAGGAAATTGCTGAATCTTTTAACTTTTGCTATCCTTCTCTGTTGTTTAATTTCTATCTCTTGATTATAATTACTCTGACTAATGGCATTTCTGACACACTGTTCCACATGTGATAGAACAAATATCTGCCCCACTGTTTTGGGCATTCATAGACCTGTCAAGGAGTCATTGGAGTAATCGTGTGTGTACCAGTTTCCGGTTCATTGTGCTGCCTTTTTTGTCGTTACGGAGAATGCTAGAGCGTTGACCAGGACAGTTTGTTTTTTTTTTCTATCATGTGTCAGTAAAATTGAATGTCAGTGAAGTAAGAAATAAAAGAACTAACTTATTAATTGATAAATTTACAAAGATTTCATTATAATCGAGCCCTTCTAAGTTAGGGACCTTGCTAGTGATATTAGTCTTATTAAATTACACAAAAATTGGCCAATTTCGACTTGTGAAATGACTGACTCACAGCAACTGTAAGGCCTGCCTCCCACAAAAGAACTGTTTAGAAATCAGTGAGTGTAATACTATATAACATATCAACTATGGTTGATGACTTTTGATATATGGAAGATGATTTTTCAAACATTGAAATTTTTATGATAAATCTTTAAATACAGGTCAGATATGATTACCTTGAGTTACCATTCACACATTAAGCTGTTAATTATTTGTTAAAACAGTGTTTATAATAAATGAATTTTTGTTAACTCAGTCATAATGCATGTGAAAATTTTAATTTGGTTTCTCAAAAGGTGTAGATTCACCTTTATGAAAATGTAATGTTAACCTAAAGGACAAAATTAATGTACTTTTATTCCTCCTAAGAAAAATCTTGATTTAGAAAATAAATACCATGTTAGAAACTTATACTATTCTTTGAGTAAATACATTCTTTTCTCCCCTCCTGTAATTTTTAATTGTAGGTACTCGACCACCACTGATCAAAAATTTACCTAAGCCCATTGAGAGCCTGATGACTCGTTGTTGGTCTAAAGATCCTTCTCAGCGCCCTTCAATGGAGGAAATTGTGAAAATAATGACTCACTTGATGCGGGTATAATCCTTCTTTTGAGGGGCTTTGGGATTAAGGGATTTTTATGTATACTGAGTTTTAATGAGATTTTAAAGTAAAGGGATATCATTTTTGTTTGTTTGTTTTATACATTTTTGTATTTTCCATTTTAGAATGGGTATTCATTACATAATCAGAGGAGAAAACATTATTTTGGAAAAAAATCTAGTTCTTTATAATGGAAAGATGGCTAGACTAGGTCTCTGAACATGCTTTTTTCCTTCTGTTTAACTTAGTAGATGTATTTGTTACAGGCCTGTTGCCTGTAACGTGAGAGAAGTTGAATTAGATGATCTCTAAAGCCTTTACAGGACTTGGGTATTTTATGACTCTAATTGTTGCTGAGTTATAAATTTTCTATAGTACAAATCTTTATCAAGCAGTCATTTATGTAGCGCACTAGAGAGGCTACATTCCCAGACACTTTTATTTAAGTGATTTTTACCTTTTGGTTTTTCATTGTATATTTTCAGCTTTCCACTTGCCATTAAAAAGTTAAACTTTTTTCTAGGATCTGTAGAATTTTAGAATTTAGAAGAATCATTTTAAATGATTATTAGAATTTCCCAATCTATAAATCAAACACTTTTGTTAGAATTATTTGAATCATTCTAGGCCTCTGGTTTTTGATGCACTAACAAATCTGTCAAGTAGTACCTTGACTTGAAAATGTTTATGCACTTGGGAAAGTGCCTGAATTTCAGAACAATTTGCTAAGTAGAAGAATATTTCGATCTCTTTGAATACAGATTAAGTGATTTCCTAAATGGCCACATCATTAATTTGTTCATTCTATTGAAAATAAGTTAGGCACAGCAGCTTAAACTCATCTTATTAAAGCTTAATTTCATATTTAGAGAATAGCTATATGTAGAATCCTGGGACCTAAAGATACACTCATAAGAAAATAACTCAGTAAAAATTAAAATTAAAAAGTAAAGAAAACAGCTTGGTCTCCATAATCAGATACCTTAAAATTTTGGATTATATAAATTATTCAGATTTTGATTGTGTGTATATGTGCTTTGTCTAATTTGAGAAGAAAATGTTCCTTTTTTTAAATTGTAATTTTTATCCAGCAGATATATCCAGTATTTTACCTCTGATTCATACAGTGACATTCATAATCTATCCTTGATATTTAAAACGTCTAACAAATTATTCTATGGCATACCATCTCAGTTGTCAGACTCGGTCATTTCAACACTTTAGAGATTTGCATCACTGCTATGAGAACATGAATAATGTTTCATGTAATTATGACGAATGATACTAGTGTATTTCATATATTCCTCTAGAAGAATATTGGCTGTTTTCTTCAAGATTATCTAGGCTCTATGTAGGTAGATATATGGCATTGATAACAGTTAAAATTTAGACGAGTTAGCACATTTTTGTCTTTGATCTACAAATTTTCATGTATGCCTTAGTGAAAATAAAGCAGCATCTTTGCTGCATTCAGATCTCAGCAAGGAAGTAATTCAAACATACTCTTTAAGTTAATTTTCACACAATTTAATTTGTATTAAAGAAAGTTTAAATTGTTATTTACTTTTTTATATATAGTACTTTCCAGGAGCAGATGAGCCGTTACAATACCCTTGTCAGTATTCAGATGAAGGACAGAGCAACTCCGCTACCAGTACAGGTAAATGGATAAATTGGAATGTAATAAGTTGAGTTTTTGTGTCTCTGTTCCTGTGAAGTGATAATCAAGAAGCAATGAATGATGTCCCTTTTTTGCATTTTAATATATTCCTTTAGTATGATTGCAATTTGAATTTCCAGGTGCATCATTCTTCATGCAGGTACCCAGGGTTAGTTCATTGAAACCCACTTACAAGTTTTGAAATTCTTACACAATTGTATTTGAAAAGACTGGATATTATATTTCTGTGGATGCCATTCTTTACTTGAAAAATAATTCTTTCACAGATACAGCTAGATCAAATAGTATCAAAAATTATTATAAACATATATATATATAAACAGTATATTTCCTGTATTATGAGCACCCTACTTCTTGATCTTTGTAGAAGAATCCATAGAGACATTCATTTAAGAAGCTGTGTTTTAGTTCAGAGTTCCTCAGTTCCATAGTTTGTGGTCATTAAAAAAAAAACCCAGTAAAGTACTCTAACTTAGAAAAATTTTACTTCTCAAAATATATGGTGTTATGAACATTTCATTATTAGTTTGATTAAAACTAAAAGGCATAGGTGTGTATGTACACATATACTTAATGCACTCTTAAAATTTTATTTTTACTGGTCTGTTTCCCCTACCTCCAAAAAAATTATATTTAAACTGGTTCCAATTTTACTGAAATTCTTTCTGAGATGCTCTGAATTCTAAAGTAAATTTCTCTAAAAACATTTGCTTGTCACTCCTTACTGTCATTTACCATTTCTCTGTGATCAAAAGACAGCTGCCACAAACTCCCCCTCTCCATGTGCCCACCTGCCTGTGTCTGCCCCTCTGCTCTGCACTCTCTTCTGTTCCCATTCTGAACTGTCCAGGCTCATAGCCAGAGGCAAGCCTGTCCCCTTGTGCATCAGATCCCATCTGCTCACCTAATTCTTCCTGTCTCTTGTATCATCAGTTTTAGCCTTTGTGCTGGGATCATTCCCTGAGTATATATACAGTAGTCTCCCCTTGTCCACAGTTTTACTTTCTGCAGTTTCAGTTACCTGTGGTCAACTGTGATCCAGAAATACTAAATGAAAAATTCCAGAATGAAATAATTTGTAAGTTTTAGATTGCAGCTGTCTTGAGCAGCATGATGAACTCTCACTCCATCCTATGGATCGTCCTTTTATTCTGTGTATCCTATCCATTTGTCACTTAGTAGCCCTGTTGGTTGTTATGTCACCTGTCAAGGTATCACAGTGCTTTTGTTCATGAGACCCTAATTTTATTTAGTAATGCTCCCAAATGGCCACTACATGAGTAGTGATGCTGGCAATTCAGGTATGCCAAAGAGAAGCTGGAAAGCGCTCCCTCTAACTGTAAAGGTGAAAATTCTCAACTTTAATTAGGGGAAAAAAAAATCCTGTGCTGGCTGAGGTTGCTAAGATCTGCATTAAGAACTTCTATCCATGAAATCATGAAGAAGGAAAAAGAAATCTGTGCTTGTTTAGCTGTCATGCTTCAAACTGCAAAAGTTAACAGCCATAGTGCAGGATAAGTGCTTAGTTAGAAAAAGGTATTAAGTTTGTACAGTAAGATATGTTGAGAGAGAGAGAGACCACATCATTTGTGTAACTTTTATTACAGTATATTGTTACAGTTGTTCTGTTTTATTTTTAGTTACTCTTGTTAATCCCTTACTGTGCCTAATTTATAAATTAGTTTATCATAGGTATATATGTATAAGAAAAAACACAGTATGCAAGGGCTGAGTAGTATCTGAGGTTGCAGGCATCCACTGGAGGTCTTAGAATGTATCCCCTGGGGATAAGGCGGGGACTGTTAAAGTCTGTATTTGCATTTCTCTAGCTTCTCTCGTGCCATTCTCTCTTGTGCTCACTCCGTTCAAGCTTTTATTATACCACTATTCTAGAATTGCTCTTGTCAAGGTCACCAGTTATCTTCTTCATTCACAATCCTAAATCTAAATGAAGGATTTTCAGATCTCATCTTTTTCGATTCTCAGTAGCCTTTGACACAGTTTGTTACTGTCTACTATTTTCAGCACTTTGAGGTGGTCTCCAGGATACCAAACTAGCCTGGGCTTCATTTTACATCTCTGGTCACTTATTTTCATGGTTTCCTGTGCTGGTTATTCTTCATCTTCCCAACCTATAAACTTCAGAGTGCCCAGGGCTTAGTCATTTGACCTCTTTGTTTGTCTAAACTTATTTCCTTAGTAATCTCACCCAGTATGCATGTATACCATGTATTTGCCAATATTTTTGCTCCATCCCAAATTCGAACTCCATACTCAGATATCCAGCTACTTGATTGATACCTGCTATGAGCTCAAAATTACCATTTTCCTAACTGAGCTCCCTTCCAACTCAGTCCTTCCACAGTCTTTCCCATCTTGATTAATAGCCATTTCTTTCTCTCAAGCTAAGAATCTTAGTCATTCTTGACTATTAGAAAACTGTTTAGGCACTTTGATTCTCTTTTTGTGCTATCCTGAAATATCATTTAAAATGGGTTTGTTTGGGTATCTTCATTAGCTTGAAAAGTCTTATTTCTATTCGTATCTTGCTAGTTTAGAAAAGAATTTAAGTTACATTTTATTGAATGAAACATTTGTATTATTCCCAGCCTATTGTCATAAATATTTTTGCTTTCCTAGGCTCCTTCATGGACATCGCTTCTACAAACACCAGTAATAAAAGTGACACTAACATGGAACAAGTTCCTGCCACAAACGATACAATTAAACGCTTAGAATCAAAATTGTTGAAAAACCAGGCAAAACAACAGGTTTGTTTTGTTATTTAAAGTAAAATCTTTTGGTAACCTTACCAGTAGTCATGAAGTTCTGAACATTATACTAACAAGTATTGTTTACCTTCTTCGACTATACAAGTCCTGAATCTTGTTCCTGATGCAGACAGACAGGCTTAAGAGTAGATGTATGTAATGAGATTCTCCTGAAATTCTTTATAATTAATTGTNGTGTCTGCCCTCTGATGCCCTCTTGCAACACCTACCATCTTACTTGGGTTCCTCTTACCTTGGGTGTGGAGTATCTCTTTACAGGTGCTCCAGCAAATCACAGCTGCTACTCCTTACCTTGGATGAAGGATATCTCCCTACCGCCACCGTTCTGACCTTCAGTGTGGGATAGCTCCTCTAGGCCCTCCTGCACCTGGGCATCCACCGCTCTTAGGGTTGCTCCTTGGATTGCTCCTCCCGGCCGCCAGCCCTGGCCTCGGGCGTGTGTGGCTCCTCCCAGCTGCCGCCCCTGCCCTAGGGGCTTGGGGTGGCTCCTCAGGGTCTCCGCCCCTGGCCTCGGGCACAAGGTGGCTCCTCCTAGCTGCCGCCCCTGGCCTCGGGCTCGGGGTGGCTCCTCAAGGTCACCACCCCTGGCCTCGAGTGCGAGGTGGCTTCTTCTAGCCGCCCCTGACCTTGGACGCGGGGTGCCTACCCCCGGCTGCCCCTGACTTCCGACGCGGGGTGTCTCCCCCAGGCTGCCCCTGACCTCGGACGCGGGGTAGCTCCTCCCGGCCGCCCCTGACCTCAGACGCGGGGTGTCCCTTCTCGGCTGCCACTGACCTCGGAGGTAGGGTAAGTCCTCTCGGCTGTGTTTAGTGCGCCGGCCCAGCTCTCGCCAGCTGCCCGCGCTTAGTGCGCCGTCCCGGCTCTCGCCAGCCGCCCGCAAGCATCTTTTAATTTCATGGCCCCAGTCACCATCTGCAGTGATTTTGGAGCCCAAGATAGTAAAATCTGTCACTGTTTCCATTGTCTCCCCATCCGTTTGCCTTGAAATGATGGGACTGGATGCCATGATCTTAGTTTTTCAAATATTCAAAATTAAGCCAGCTTTTTCGCTCTCCTCTTTCACCTTCCTCAAAAGGATCTTTAGTTCCTCTTCATTTTCTGCCATAAAAGTGGTGTCATCTGCACATCTGAGGTTACTGATATTTCTCCTGGCAGTCTTGATTCCAGCTTGTGCCTCATCCAGCCTTCCATTTCACATGATGTACTCTGCAATAAACTGTGGAAAATTTTGAAAGAGATGGGAATACCAGATCACCTGACCTGCCTCTTGAGAAATCTGTATGCAGGTCAGGAAGCAACAATTAGAACTAGACATGGAACAACAGACTGGTTTCAAATAGGAAAAGGAGTACGTCAAGGCTGTATATTGTCACCCTGCTTATGTAACTTATATGTAGAGTACATCATGAGAAACGTTGGACTGGAAGAAGCAAAAGCTGGAATCAAGATTGCGGGAGAAATATCAATAACCTCAGATATGCAGATGACACCACCCTTATGGCAGAAAGGGAAGAAGAACTGAAAAGCCTCTTGATGAAAGTGAAAGAGGAGAGTGAAAAAGTTGGCT
>SJYV01038265.1:596582-608114 GCA_006410875.1 Neotragus pygmaeus
GCTGAGTGCCAAAGAATTGATGCTTTTGAATTGTGGTGTTGGAGAAGACTCTTGAGAGTCCCTTGGACTGCAAGGAGATCCAACCTGTTCATCCTAAAGGAGATCAGCCCTGGGATTTCTTTGGAAGGAATGATGCTGAAGCTGAAACTCGTACTTTGGCCACCTCATGCGAAGAGCTGACTCACTGGAAAAGACTCTGATGCTGGGAGGGAAGGGGACGACCGAGGATGAGATGGCTGGATGGCATCACTGACTTGATGGACTTGAGTCTGAGTGAACTCCGGGAGTTGGCAATGGACAGGTAGGCCTGGCGTGCTGTGATTCATGGGGTCGCAAAGAGTTGGACACAACTGAGCAACTGAACTGAACTGAACTGAACTCTGCATGTAACTTAAACAGGCAGGGTGACAGTATACAGCCTTGATGTACTCCTTTCCCAATTTTGAATCAGTCCATTTTTCTATGTCCGGTTCTGACTTTTGTTCTTTGACCAGCGTGTAGGTTTCTTGGGAGGCAAGTAAGGTGGTCTGGTTTTCCCATCTCTTTAAGAATTTTCCACAATTTGTGGTGATCCACACAACAGCTTTAGTGTAGTCAATGAAGCAGAAGTAAATGTTTTTCTGGAATTTTCTTGCTTTTTCTATGATTCAGCAAATGTTGGCAATTTGATTTCTGGTTCCCCTGCTGTTTCTAAATCCAGCTTGTACACCTGGAATTTCTTGGTTCATGTAATGTTGAAGCCTAGCTTGGAGAAATTTTAAGCATGATCTTGTTAGCATGTGAAATGAGTGCAAGTGTGTGGTTGGTTGAACATTCTTTGGCATTGCTCTTCTTTGGGATTGGAATGAAACTGACCTTTTCGAGTCTGGTGGCTACTGCTGAGTTTTCCAAATTTTCTGACATATAGACTGCAGCACTTTAACAACCCGATCTTTTAGGACTTTAAGTAACTCAGCTGAAATTCTATTACCTCCACTAGTTTTGTTTGTAATGATGCTTCCTAACTTATCCCATTTAACTTCACACTCCAGGATGTCTGGCTCTAGATGAGTGATTACACCATCGTGGTTATTTGGATCATGAAAATCTTTTTTGTATAGTTCTTCTGTGTGTTCCTCCCACCTCCTCTTAATATCTTCTGTTTATGTTAGTTCCATACTGTTTCTTTCCTTTATTGTGCCTGTCTTTGCATGAAATGTTCCCTTGGTGTCTGTAATTTTCTTGACGAGAGCTCTAGTCTTTTCCATTCTATTGTTTTCCTTTATTTGTTTGCATCTATTCATGGATGGTTGCCCAATTAGTTTCTGTGGGGGAATGAGGGCTAGAGGGACCTCCTGTTCTGCCATCTTGCTAGTAGCCATCAATTTGTAATTTCAGCTTTTTTTTTCTGGCCTTTGAATACTATTACCTCTACACATTTTTTTCAAATCAACATGAAAGCAGAGAAAAAAATCCCGTATTTTTCTGAAGACAGAATCATGTATCTCCAGCCATTAATGCCAAAAGAATCACTTTGAATTGTTTGTTCAACTGCCCATCCTTTATATGAATCATTCCATTGAAATTTTGATTTCATGTTAAGAACAGCTGAAGAATTGAAGTGACAGTGTTTTGGGTCACTGAGTTGGAATCATATAGTATATCTGCTTTGTAACATGGAGTTGGTAGGCCTGTTTATGGGGGAAAAATAACTGCTGTATTCTTGGCACTATGCAATGCTTAAAACTTCTTTTTCTCTCTTCACCATCTCCCAGATGCTGAAGTTGCTGTCATGTGTTCCTTCCTTGGTCTCTTCAGAAAAAGAACTTCACAGAAAGCCTCTTAACTCGACATGCCTATCTCGTCTTCTGTATCTTCTTTTCTTCCAAATTTTTCATTTCACAGTTTCTCTTAGTTCAGCAGAATTGGCCCATTCTCAGAAGTAAAGGTATGAAAATGAGTAGCCCAAACTTACGTTCATCTTTAGGGAACTGTGAAGGGGACATAGTGAGGACATAGTGCAAATATTTTAGTCCTTTCACAGGCAGCCATGTATGTATTATCTGTATTTTCTGTTTTCATAATTTTGTATGCATGGTCAAATTCTACTTATTTTTGAAGGATATCTGCTCAGCTGAACATCTTGGCTGGAGGTGAATGCTGTTAGCTCTTCATGAACTTTTGGGTACTACTTTTAGGAAGTGTATTGCATGGCTGCCTTTCATTATAGTACATACTGTTTTTATCTTTTTGTTACTGAATTGGGTAAGAATCATGTCATTTTTCTCAGAGACCTTCAAACTCTGACTTTTCCAACTGTAATCTCAGGCCAATACCATGAACATCACTTGAAAGCTTGTTAGAAACTAAGAATCATGAGCTATATCCCAGATCTATTGAATGAGAATCAGCATTTTAACAGAATCCCCAGATTTATTTGTGTGCTTATTAAAATTAAGCCTTTGTTATAATCAGATGGCTTGGTATTTTACAGTATTCCAGCCAAGAGCAGTCTTACAAGACATCAACTAAAAATGCTCAGAATTTTCTTGTTTTTATGCATTTTCTGAAAACTTTTGCCAGCTATGACACTGTTTTTCTGTTACACTTTGCACACTTTGTGTACCTTGGATATCATCTTCATTATGGGTCTTAGCCATCAAAGATCCAGCACAGATGTCTTTTTCACGTTCATTACTTCTGACAAATACTTGTCTATTGTGTATAGGTTTTTTCAGTTGGAAGAGAATAAAAAAGGAAATCATAGGGTTAAATGTTATACATTTTAAATATTGGATATTTTCAAATTTAAGGGTTTTTTTTTTAATAATGAAAAAATTTCATTGGGAACGTTCAACTATATAATCATTTAAATACCATAATATTAAAAATATTTAAAACTGTTTTTAACTTTCTCACTATGAAACATTTTACAGTACATTTTGAAGAGCAATTAAATTCAACATTAACATATAAATGAAATATTTCACATTTACAGTTTTCAAAAACACCAATCATGGAAACAAAATGTGATGCTCTAAATTATTCCTGGGTCTTACAAAATTAGAATGAATTGTAAAAGTTCCCTGTTAAAGAAATTATTTTTTCTAATTTTGATAGTAATTTCTAATTTTACATGTAGAGAAACAAACAAATTTAACAGAACATTAAAAAACAGAAAAAGAACATTAACTTAATCCAAATATCCAGCATTCTTATCTGGATAGTTAGCTGCTATACTTACTGTTATGCATCTTTTTTAACAAAGTTGAGTCTATATTGTCTTGTGAAGTTTAGGTAACTCTCCTATATACATAATAAGTCTTTGGGTTTAAAATTTTTATTATATGTTACTATACATTAAAATGAACTTTTATAGATATAGATTCTATGAATTTTAGCAGATGTATAGATTCATTTTATCACCACCACAGAATACAGAATGGTTTCATCATGACCAAAAATTTCCCTCGGGACTTTATAGTCACATCCTTCCTTAGCAGTACTTCTGGCAATTGCTTCTCACCATGACTGTAGTTTTGACTTCAGCAATGTCGTATAATTGAAATCATACATATAAAGTTCTTTGGCTGGCTTCTGTTGCTCAGTATATTGCTCTTGATCTTCATTCAAGATATTACATATATCAATAGTTTGTTACATTTATATTGCTGAGAAATATTCCATTTTATAGATGTACCAATTTGTTTTTTCACCTGTTTTCCACCTGTTTAAGGATATTATTTTCTCAGGTTTTGGCAATTGTAAGTAAAATGGCTATCGACAATTCATCTACAGGTTTTTGTGTGACATAAGTTTTCATTTCTCTAGGGTACATACTCAAGAATAGTATTGCTGGCTCATGCTAAATGTATTTATGTAGTTCTTTTTTTGGGAGGGGGGAGCCACATGGCTTGTGGGATCTTAGTTACCTGGAACAGGGATTAAACTTGGGCCCCCTGCAGTGAAAGTGTAGAGTCCTAACCATTGGACTGCCAGGGAATTCCTTAAATATATTTTTACTTTATGGGAAACTGTTAAACTGTTTCCCAGGATGGCTGTACCATTTTTGTATTTTCATCAGCAAGGAATGAGTTCTCGAGTTGCTCTACATCTTAACCAGTGCTCAGTATTGTCAATATGTTTTTAATTACAGATATTCGAATAGGTGTGTAGAGGTATATAATCATTTTAATTTTGCACTTTATTCATGGCTAGTCATATTGAATATTTTTTCATGTGCTTATTTGCCATCTGTATATCTCCTTATTAAAGTATCTGTTCAAGTCAAACCTTTTACCTATTTTAGTTGAGTGCTTTCTTCTTGTTGAGTTTTGAAGTTTTTTAAAAAATATATTCTGGATATACATTCAGTGTCTGTCATGTGATTTGAAAATATTTTCTCCAAGTAAGTAGCTTGTCTTCTCAGTGCTCTTAACAGTGTCCTTTGAAGAGCAAAAGTTTATGAAGTCCAGCTTATCAGTTGTTTAAAATTATGACTTGTGCTTTCAGCATCAAATCTGAGAATTCTTCGTTTTCAGGTCATGAAGATTTCCTCCTACATTTTCTTCTAGAATTTTTGTAGTTTTACATTTTATATTTAGATCTATGATTCATTTTGAGTTAATTTTTGAATAAACTGTGAGGTTTAGTTTAGGGCTCATGGTTCTTACTCATTGATTGCAGTTGTTTAAATAACATTTATTGAAGAGAATCCTTTGTTCATTGAATTGTCTTTATACTTCTGTTGAAGATCAGTTGGGCATATTTGTATCAGTCTACTTCTGAGTTCTCTGTTTTGTTTCATTAATCTATGTCTATCCTTTTGATAACACCATACTTTCTTAATTAGTTTAGCTTTAGAGCAGGCAGTGGCAAACAACAATCCATAGCCAATTCCAGCCCATACCTAGTTTTATAAATATAATTTTATTGAAACAGAGTCATTAGTTTACATATTGTCAATGGTTTTCTCTTTACAGTTACAGCCTTTTGTAGCTGTGACAGGGACTGTATGACCTGCAAAGCGCAAAATATTTAATAACTGGCCCTTCACAGAAAATATTTGCTGCCTCCTGCTTTAGAAAGACTTATGATCATGTATGATTCTTCCAACATTATTTCCCCCTTTAAAAATTACTTTTCCTGTTCTCATTTCTTTGTCTTTCTCTATGAATTTTGTAATCACCTTGCTTGTGTCTACAAAAATCCTTTCTGGGATTTTGATTAGACTGTGTTAAATCTTTAGATCAGTCAGAAGACCACTGACATCTTCACTATATTGAGTTTTCCAATCCATAAACCAGGTGAGTGTATCCACTTACTTTGATTTTTTATGATTACTTTCAATATTATTTTATAGTTTTTGGCATACAGATTCTGTTCAAGTTTTGTTAGATGTATTCCGGAATAAATTCCAGATTAATATATTTTGGAGCTACTGTAAACTTTAAAAAATTTGACTTCCAATTGTACATTACTTTTATATAGGAATACAATAGACTTTTATGTGTTGGCTGTATATTCTGTGATCCTGTTAAACTCACTTGTTAGCTGTAGTTTTTGGTAGATAATCTTGGGATTTTCTATGTAGATAACCATGTTTTCTGCAAATAGGGGTGGTTTTACTCTTCTGAGAGCTGTATGTTTCTTTTTCTTATTACATTGGCTAAGACTTTTAGCACAATGATGTACATGAGTGGTGAGAGTGGATATCTTTGCTATTTTCCAAGCTGTGTAGTTTTGTTTTTGTAGCTTTTCTGTATAGATTGAGAAAGTCTCTCTTTTTTTTTTCTTTTTTTTCTGAGTTTTAGAAAATCCTAAATGGATATTAAATCTGGTCAAATGCTCTTTTTGCATAGGTTGATCTGATCTACCAGTTTTTGTTGTTTGAAATTTCAATATAGTAGATTTCACTGAGTTTTCAAAATTGAATGAGCTTTTCATTTCCAAGGTATACTACACTTGTTTGTGTTGTATTTTTTAAAAATACATTACTGAATTATATTTCTTAATCTTTCGTTGAGAATTTTTGCTTCTATATTTATGCGGGGTACTAATATAAAGTGGTTTTTTGTTTGTTTTGGTACTCTGGGTAATAGCTTTAGAAACAAGTTGGGACAAGTTTTTTTTTTTTTCAGTTTTATTTATTTATTTAACTTTACAATATTGTATTGGTTTTTCCATACATTGATATGAATCTGCCATGGGTGTACATGTGTTCCCCATCCTGAACCCCCTTCCCACCTCCCTTCCCATCCCACCCTTCTAGGTCATCCCAGTGCACCAGCCCTGAGCACCCTGTATCATACATTGAACCTGGACTGGCAATTCATTTCACATGTGATAATTTACATGTTTCAATGACATTCTCCCATATCATCCTGCCCTCACCCTCTCCCACAGAGTCACAGATGTATAGAACAGTCTTTTGGGAAAAGTTTTTTCATCTTTATTTTCTGATAGAGATTGTGCACATTTGATCATTTTTTCCCCCTCTCAAAATTTGATAGAATTCACCAATGAGACTGTCTGGACCTCGATGTATCTTTTTGGGAGTTTTCTTTTTCTTAACTATAAAGTCAGTTTTTAAAATAGCCTTAGGAATATTCAGATTATATTCTGCATCTTCAGCAAGCTTGGTAGCTTGTGGTTTTTAAATAGTCTGTTCCAACTATGTTATCAAATTTATATGCATAGAGTGGTTCACAACATTATTATCTATGTAATGTCTGAGGTCTGTTAAGATATCCTTTCTTTCCTGATAATGAGAACCTATGTCTTCTCTCTTTTGTTGTCAGTCTGACCAGAATTTTATAAATTTTATTGATCTTTTCAAACAATAACTTTTGGCTTCATTGATTTTCTTTTTCTATTTTCAGTTTCAATGATATATTCTTTTATGTTTACTATTTCTTTTCTTCTGCTTGTTTTGAGTTTATTTTGATCTTTTTTCCTCTATTTTCTTAAAGTGGTAGCTTAGACGGTTCATCAAGACATTCTTAAAATAAGCACTTAGTGGAATAAAATTTCCACTAAGCACTGTTTTAAGTTATATCCCACAAATTTTGATATGTTGTATTTCGATATTTTTCAGTTTATATTATGTTCTGATTTCCTTGAGCCTGCCTCAGTTCATTGGAGACAGATTAAACTGAAGAGAAAATGAAAATATTCATTTTGTTCTTTAGCTCCCATTATCTTTTTATACTACCTTCATCTGCATTCTTAAACATAGCTAGAGATGCAGTGAAAACCTGTAAACATCTTTAGGTTGTCAGATTGCTGATACTCTTTCATGTTTATGTTTTAAAAGAGCTTAATATTGTCTGTTTTTGGAAATATGCTTAAAATTAGCCAGTTTTAGCCCTATATTGAGTCTTAGAAAAAGACTTTTTAGTTTCTAGTTTTATGGCAGCAGACACTTAGTAGGGATAATATGAACTTAACTAGTTCTATCTAATATACAATTAGCTACCTTAATAGCCGAACACATTGGAGATGTTCAGTATATTCTACATTTATTTCAGTTTAAGATCCAGAAATGGACTTCGTAGACATATGCCATATGTTCTTCTCTTATGCCAAGATAACAGGAATTAAAAGACTAAGATGAATAAACAAGGTCAACTTAGACTGAGCCAAATTAGACAACAGAATAATTGTCAGATTTTCTGTTGGCAGGGACAGTTTGTTTTGAGCCAATCTTCATGAATTATAGGCTGTAAATTTGTCTTTTTCTGGAAAGTCTACCACCAGGGATTCTGTTGACAATTATCTTTGTTTTGTAAACACTGACGATTTTCATCAATTATATTGTTTATAGGCACACATAAGGATTCTGAATAGATGGCCTTTTTTTTTTTTTTTTGGTTCCAAGTTAAAGAAAACTACTTACATATGAATAAACACCAAAACAAAATTTAACAACCTTTAACAGGATAGTATTTCATTTGGAGTTTCTTAGATATGAATTCAGAAATAACAAAGCAAGAAACTAACCAACATTATAATAAATTTATGACAGTGAATATCACAGTAGATAAATTTGCTATAAATACAAAGTTTATTTGCTCTACAATAAAGAATTTTAGACATCAGAGGGGATTATTTAGTACAAATGAAAAAGCATGACTACTTGAAATAAAATAACTAGTACAATACCAAATATAAAGTATCTTTAGTCCTAGGATCATTTATTTTGTTTATCATTGCTTTTCTCATATTGTGTGGATTTTTTTCCTTCTAAATTGTTTTTTATTTGAGTTGTGTAGCTTTAAAATTGCTGATTAAAAATATGAAAAATTAGATATTTGAATAATGGTTGTCTTGGCCACATCAAAAATATGAAAACCAACTTGTTGAATAACATGTTAATTTCATATAAGGTATGAAGTCTCAGTCAATTCACATAATGGTGGTATTTTTTAGAAACTCATTTATACCAAAGTGTTATAACTATGTTACATTTGAAAGTGTTTGATTCTTTTGTATATCTAAAATGTCTACTTTATACACTTAATACCAGCTATGTATTCTTATATCCTATACATCTTCTTGAATTATAAACATAATCCTTTTATTTATTCAGTATATATCTATCGAGCATCTGTTGCATGTCAGGCACTTTTCTTTTTTTTTGAGTTATAAAGAACCAGCTAAAAAGTATCTTTATTTCCTTGTAAAACTCTCAAAAATAATGGGAAATTGAGAAATGTATTACACTGAATCCCAACTCTAGGCTGGATTGGAGTAAGTTTGGCTTCTATAGATAACCTCCATCTCTGCTTCATTCTCTTGCTGCTACCAGGCCCTTTTCAAAGTCCTGGAGGATGAAGCAGTGCGTAATAAATGAAGAAAAGGCAAACATCTCTACCCTCAGTTTACATGCTAGGAAGTTTGTTTATAAACTCAAATGCAGTAGTCTATTCAAAACCAGTTTTCAGTTGGTTTCTATGTTACATTTAGTTCAAAGTAATTTGGTTTATTAATTTTGCCATAGGTTACCCAGAAATTAAAATTTTGTTCAGTGATTTGTAAGTATGTGAAGAATGAGAATATTATATGGGAAAGATTTACAATTAAGAAAACACATTATGGTTCATTCATGGACTGTCAAGAGCCAAAGTGTTAGCTGCTCAGTTGTGTTCGACTCTTTGCAACCCCATGTACTGTGGCCTGCCAGGCCCCCTTGTCCTTGGGGAATCCCAAGGCAAGAATACTGGAATGGGTGGCCACTTCCTTCTCCAGGGAGTCTTTCTGACCCAGGGATTGGACCCAGGTCTCCTACATTGCAGGCGGATTCTTTACCACCAGGGAAGCCCATTCGTGGGTTGAATATTTGTTAAATGCTCATTCTCTGACTGGTAATGGGTGAGATGCTGTGGAGACAAAAGTGAGCAAAAACAGTTTTAACCACTGGGAGAGTAGGTCCAGGCTGCAGGTCATGCTGCCTTGCTGTTCTTTCTGCCTCTCTGTCTTTTAGAGATTGAGACATTACCAAGCTCCTATAGGACTTTCTTTTTTTTGTCTCTGGTTAAACTTGCTTTGTCTATTGAGAGAGAAGTTACAACAAAAATTTTAATTATCTTTGGGAAGCTAAACTTTCCAAACTAATGTTCAAATTAAGTCCTCAGCCGTAGTATTCAGATGGTGAAGTGTGAAAACAGACCTCACATCAAAACTTCCCCTGATTTCAAGGCAGCTTTCCCTGTCAATTCAGCACAATCAAAACGATCTATTAAAAATATAGATCACATCCTAACACTTTGTATCAGTTTTTTCTTCTACTGTAAGAAATTACCACAAATTTAGTGGCTTACACAGGGTGCATTCCTTTCTGGAGGTTCTGGAGGAGAATGTTTCTTTGCTTTTTGACTTCTTGCTTTCCTTGGCATTATAGTCTTCTTCGTACACTTTTCAAAGCTTGTAGTGGCAGGTTGAGTCTTCTTACTGTGAATCACTCTGATAGTATCTCTTCTGCCTCCTCCTTCCACATTTAAGGACCCTCTTCCACATTTAAGGATTACATTAGGCCCATCTGGATAATCCAGGATAATCTCCCTATTTTAAATATAGTCAGACAATCAGCAACCTTAATTCCATCTACTACCTCAATTCCCCTTTGCCATGTAATAAAACATATTCTCAAAATCTGAGGATCAGGATGTGAATGTCTTTGAGAGACCATTATTCTATCACTCACTCAGATGTCCTGTAGTGGCTTCTCACTGCAATCAGAACAAAGATCACACAGCAAAGCATGACCTACAGAGGCCCTAATTTATCACGTCTTTACGTATTGATTGCCTTTACATATTGACTCTTTGTCACTCAAACCTCCCAAATTAGTTCCCACCCAAAGGCTTTGCATGTACAATTTCTTATCCCAGGAATGCTCTGTCAGTTCACCATATCTTTGTATAGATGACTCCTAGTCATCAAGATCTTAACTCAGATATTACCTTCTCAGTGCATACGATATTTCTCTGATCACCAAGTCTTTGTATTTTTTCCTAATACTGAGTTGGAAAAAGTTTGTTTGGGTTTTTCCATAAGATGTTAGGAAGAACCCAAACGAACTTTTTGGTCAGCCCAATCAGTTCAGTCAGTTCAGTTTAGTCACTCAGTCATGTACAACTCTTTGCGACCCCATAGATTGTAGCCTACCAGGTTCCTCTATCCATGGGATTTTCCAGGCAATAGTACTGGAGTGGATTGCCATTTCCTTCTCCAGGGGATCTTCCCAACCCAGGGCTCAAACCCAGGTCTCCCGCATTATAGACAGACGCTTTACCATGTGAGCCACCAGGCAAGTTGGAAAAACAATCTGGCAGTTTCTTAAAGCTAAGATTAAATATAAGCTTAATAACAGTATGATCCACCAATTCCACTCCATAGATATAACCAAGGAAAATGAGAACAAATGTCCACTTCATGATATATATGTGAATATTTATTAGAAACATTATTCATGATAGNGGAGTGGATTGCCATTTCCTTCTCCAGGGGATCTTCCCAACCCAGGGCTCAAACCCAGGTCTCCCGCATTATAGACAGACGCTTTACCATGTGAGCCACCAGGCAAGTTGGAAAAACAATCTGGCAGTTTCTTAAAGCTAAGATTAAATATAAGCTTAATAACAGTATGATCCACCAATTCCACTCCATAGATATAACCAAGGAAAATGAGAACAAATGTCCACTTCATGATATATATGTGAATATTTATTAGAAACATTATTCATGATAGCAGTGACAAACTGAAAATACTTCAGATATTCATCACCTGATGAGTAGACAAACAAAATGTGGTATATTTATACAATGGAATACTGTTCAGCACCATTAATGGAATCAGTTGCATGCTAAAACATGTATGAACCTCAGAAACAACACTAAGTATGAGAAGCCTGGCACAAGAGAGAACATGTTGTAATGACTGCTTTTATCAGGCACTCTGTCTATCAGATCTAGGGTTAGGATTCAGTTCAGTTCAGTTCAGTAGCTCAGTCATGTCCGACTCTTTGCGACCCCATGAATCGCAGCACGCCA
>SJYV01038268.1:0-11133 GCA_006410875.1 Neotragus pygmaeus
ATTCCCTGCCCTTATAATGAATATAACTAGCATATAGGAGAAATAAGTATTAACCTTTAAGATTAATCAGGTTAACCTTAGGTTAAATAAATTCTTTTCTTAGTTGTAACACACTACACTCTCACTCTATAGGAATGCAACTTTATCTGGTAACTTTGGAAAGTGGCGCCTGGTTTAAGAAAAAACACCCTTGGAAAAAATAATTTTTCCGGTTAACTGACCGTTATCAGAAAGAAAGAGTCGTAAAATGTCAGCAGGCCTCATGGCCAGAAGATGATGTAAAACCCCTTTTTTTATACATTTATGCGAAGCACCTGATTTTGATAAAGGTCAGGACTGCTGACCCCTGCGTGACTTTGAAATTTCCATTCGTCTCTATGTGTAACAAAAGGTATATAAGCAAACCTGAAAATAAAGAAAATGGATCAGTTTCTGGAAAGACTGATTCCCTTGTGTCATTCTTTCTTGTTCCCCGTTTTTTCTGGCTAAATTCCCATGTGGAGCGTGGGTGCTCGCCAAGCCTGCTAATTTTGCCCTGGCATTTAAGTTCCATGCGAGAGGGAACCCAAGGCAGGGCACCCTCTGATATTCAAGTGGGCGCCAGTGGCCTACGTAGGTGTTGCAAGTTTCTTGTCTTGAAGCTTTATTGGTATCTCACGTAAACCAAGTGATTCAGTCTCTTTTTCTCCACTAATATTTCCTACTACACTATCCGTTTCTAATCTCTCTCTATATCTGTAATTAAATAAGTTTTTTCCTAGGACCCCGATTCCGTTTCCCCTTTGAATTACCCTGGATCCACTGGTGCTGGACCCTGGCAAATGTTAAGTTACAGAATCAAAATCTTCAAAATTTACATGAGGAAATTAAAAAAGTTTAACCCGTATTCCACTCTCATAATTACAAATTTTCCCAGAAATATCTGTGACACAGCCAATCCACAGTCCTTACCCTCTGGGTCGCACTGATATCTGGCCCCAGGGTAAACACCTAGAAGAAAGTGCAGTGTGAGCATCTCTCAGGCTAGTGGGTTGCAGGCAGGGATTCCCCGTCCTTCAGAGAACCATGAATGTCCAACATTTTGAAAAATGAAATGGAAGACAAGATGAAATTCAGGCATCACACCTGGTAGAGGCAGATTCTGTATACCTTCTATTTCAGTTATGTTAACTGTAAGTATGAGTATCTGTGTGTGTGTGACTGTGTAAGTATAGGAGAGTGTGTGAGGAGGTGTGTGTACATGAGTGGGCTGGGTCCTTTCTTGACATATATTACTCCTATGGTCCTTTGGCTGGTTGGAAGCAGCATGGTTAAGTGGTGAAGGATAAGAGTCAAGGGCCCAGAAGCTTGGCCTTGAGTGCCGGCCCTACATCTTAGGGATTTTGTGACTCTGGGTAATTTTCTTGATCTCATTGAGTCTCAATTTCTTTAAAAAATAAAAGTAACTACCTCAAGGTTATCATAAGGACTGAATAAAAAAATTAAATGTAAAGCATCTAGTACCATGCCTGGCTCAGTAAGTACTATTTATTTTATTTTCATCATTCTTATTACTGTTGCCATTATTATAGATCATGGTCAAACATGAGCAACTGTGTCTGAGAAATAGTAACCTAGAGGATAGGATTGACAAAGCCAAAGTCAGTGCCTTCCATCAAGCCAGCTCAATTTTTTAACACCTGAAGAAGGGATGGTGGTTTTGCACAGCCCAAGCCTGAGGGATAGACGTTCACTTTAGGTTTGAGTTCCCCTGTGGGCACTGAGTGGACAGACTTACTTCCCAAAGCAATGGCTGGACAGTTGCCCAGGCTGGAACATTCCGCTTTTTGTAACACATGTTCCTCCCACCACCTCTTAACTCAAAACCTGTCTTTGCTAATCAAGTTTAACATCGTCAGTAACAAGACAGACTGACGTCAGGTATCCCCTAATACAATGCTTTAGGAAGGACACAACATCCTTTCTGTGACACTAGACCAGAATGCAAATCCTCATTTAACAATGAGTAAAAAGCCAAAAAAAAAAAAAAAAAATCAAACCAATCTGAGAGCCATTCACAGACTTAGAGAATAAACTTATGGTTGCCAGGAGGAAGGGATAGCTAAAGAGTTTGGGATGGACATGCACACTGCTGTATTCAAAATAGATAACAAACAAGGACTTACTGTATAGCACATAGATGTCTGCTCAGTGTTATGTGACAGCCTGGATGGGAGAACGGTTTGGGGGAGAATGGATACATGTATATATATGGCTGAGTCCATCTGCTGTTCACCAGACAAATTACAATGTTGTTAATTGGCTATACAAAATTTTTTTAAAAAATCACGATATCCTTGATTGGAAACAACACCAAAAAATGCAATACGAGATACTGTTTGGACATTAGTGAAGAAGCTCGTGAAATGTAAGTAAAGCCTGTAGTTTAGTTAACTCCCTGCTTTTGATAACTGTACTATGGTTAGCATTAGGAGAACCTGACTGAAAGGGATTCTCTTT
This sequence comes from Neotragus pygmaeus, assembly GCA_006410875.1. Taxonomy (NCBI): domain Eukaryota; kingdom Metazoa; phylum Chordata; class Mammalia; order Artiodactyla; family Bovidae; genus Neotragus; species Neotragus pygmaeus. Next base: position 2,500 of record SJYV01038268.1, read on the forward strand.
TTACTATTTTTGTAACTTCTCTGTAAGTTCAAAACTTTTTCTAAATAAACAGCAGATGTGTCTATGTGTTTATACAGACATACACATATACGTATGTATGCATATAAACATATATATGCATATATGTATGTGTGTGTGTATATATATGTATGTGTATATATATATATTTGATCCACGTTGAGTGAGTTGGCTGCCAGCAAATTACAGGGTTTTACCCTGTTGAGTTTTTCTGATTAGCTTGCTCTTTGAGAAAGCATGATTCTTCCACTGCAAGTTCCCTGTTGACTGCATTATTACAGAAAAGTAAGCATCTATTTTTTTTTAAAGTTTCCTATTAAACACTCCAGGGAGGACCCATGTGGCACTGGTTAGGGAGGACTTATTATGCTAAGTCCCTAGGCCCCACCAACATTCCCTGTCCCCAGAAGGCCAGGCCACATGTGCTGTGGGACCTGAGCCACACATGAAAACCAGATCCTCCAACCCCCATTTCCCATCCCAACACCTGGGAAGATACTTTTCAGTTGTACTGTTTGTTCAAAACCTGAGTCTGTATAATTTTAATTCAAAGAGATCAAACTTTCAGATGGAGCAGAAACAATTCCTGAAGGAGTCCTGAAAATGATGAATCTCTTGGTACCAAATTAACAATCACCTTCATTTCTCAGCTAAAGAGAATAATTAGTCCCAGAGGATAGAACTCATTTGGTTGATCACATTAGGATGGCTATAGACAACACTATTTCTATTAATGGATGTACACTTAAGTATCAGGCTGATGATATTGATACTAATAACATCATTAATAAAAATTTATTATTGCATTATTATTAACAATGCATACCACTGACAACTCTAAATTCTACCTTAATGGCAATAAACTGTAAGCATCCCCCATAGAAACCTGGTAGGAGCTGAGAGTTCTGTCTTCATCACTTTGCCAGTTTGGATGTGGGGCAAGTTTTGCAAACCATAGATAATCTCAGCAAATCCTTTGGCAACCACCGTCTGCACAAAATATCTTAAAACAGATTATTAAAGGGAACACATCGTACTTTGATGTATGCATGCAGGATAGGAAAGCTTGCTAGGAAGAAATCAATTTCCAAGCAAGCTAAGAGCAGAAGCTTTATGGGGACTTGACAAGATGAACTTGTGAAAAATGTTCACCCAGCAAGGACTTTGTACAAGAAATTTTGTTCTAACATCAAATTTAATATACAGGCTGGTCTCAAGGGCTGCATGTATTTATTTAGCAATTACTATGTATTTGATTGTGTATCAGGATATTAAAATAGGATTCTTTCTGCTTCAGTTTAAACTGAGTCACCAGGAGTTCCCTGGTGGTCCATGGTTAGGACTCAGTGCTTTCACTGCCGTGGTCCATGTCCAGGTTCAATTCCTGGTCAGGTAACTAAGATCACAAACACAGTGTGGCCAAAACAAAGAAATAAACTGAGTCACCATCTGAGTGACATCAGATACCACACTGTAAGACAGATCTCTGGATGTAGAATTTAGGAAAGAAGCAACTGGGGAACCATTCCCTGACTCTTTTCTCTTTTTATCAATGTAGATAGATGCGGGTGGTGATGGAGATCAACAGGACTGATGAGATTATCTTTGTCAAGCCCTGTTGATCGTGAGAAATGGGGTGGGATCCTTTTATTAGTCTTGAGTCTAATAATGAAAAGGGGTGTTGTTTCTGAACTGAGACTAGGTTTGAAAATTCAAATGATGGTAAATCTGTAAAATAGCAATTTTCTATTGCTGCTATAACAAATTAAATGCAAATATATTGGCTTCAGTTCAATTCAGTCACTCAGTCGTGTCCAACTCTTTGCGACCCCATGAATGGCAGCACGCCAGGCCTCCCTGTCCATCACCAACTCCCAGAGTTTACCCAAACTCACGTCCATAGAGTCGGTGATGCCATCCAGCCATCTCATCCTCTGTTGTCCCCTTCTCCCCCTGCCCCCAGTCCCTCCTGGCATCAGAGTCTTTTCCAATGAGTCAATTCTTCACATCAGGTGGCTAAAGTATTGGAGTTTCAGCTTCAGCATCAGTCCTTCCAATGAACACCCCAGACTGAGCTCCTTTAGGATGGACTGGTTGGATCTCCTTGCAGTCCAAGGGACTCTCAAGAGTCTTCTCCAACACCACAGTTCAAAAGCATCAATTCTTTGGCACTCAGCTTTCTTCATAGTCCAACTCTCACATCCATACATGACCACTGGAAAAACCATAGCCTTGACTAGATGGAACTTCGTTGGCAAAGTAATATTTCTGCTTTTGAATATACTATCTAGATTGGTCATAACTTTCCTCCCAAGGAGTAAGCGGCTGCAATCACCATCTGCAGTGATTTTGGAGCCCCCCAAAATAGTCTGACACTGTTTCCACTGTTTCCCCATCTGTTTCCATGAAGTGATGGGACCAGATGCCATGATCTTCGTTTTCTGAATGTTGAGCTTTAAGCCAACTTTTTCACTCTCCTCTTTCACTTTTCTCAAGAAGCTTTTTAGTTCCTCTTCACTTTCTGCCATAAGGNGGAAAAACCATAGCCTTGACTAGATGGACCTTAGTCAGCAAAGTAATGTCTCTGCTTTTCAATATGCTTCACTCATACTATATTTTGGAGTATATTTGTTAACAGCCATTAGACTATCCTAACTTATATAAATATGTATTATAGTAATTAAATAGAATGTTATTCTGGTTCAGTACTGAAGCTAGGGGAGCTGCACAGTTTAAGTCCACATGTATTAAAAAGAGCAACAACAGCAACAACAAACAGATCTAACCGATGATGGTTACATGAAAATATGGAAGGCTATTCCTCTTACTTTTCCTTTTATTTTTCATGATATGGAAAGTCAGTCATTAGCGTTGTGATTTTGTTTTTCCATTTAAGGCTCTAAGCCATGCATCTTGTCATTTGACTTGGTTGCTTATTAGAACATGAAATATTAAAATGGTGTATTAAAATATAGATAATCTGTTACAATTTAGATGAATAAAAGGAGAATGATTGCAAGGGCGTAGTTAGGGCCAGTAAATTAAGTACCAGCATAAACCCATGTAACATAAAATAGCAGCAAAGAAATAAGATCAATACACAAGGACAAGAAGATTGAAATTGAACCAAACAAGTATTTCTTATGAGGCAAATTAGAAAGGCACAGACAATGCCTCTGAGATGTGTGTGTGTGTGTGTGTGTANAGTCCAACTCTCACATCCATACATGACCACTGGAAAAACCATAGCCTTGACTAGATGGAACTTCGTTGGCAAAGTAATATTTCTGCTTTTGAATATACTATCTAGATTGGTCATAACTTTCCTCCCAAGGAGTAAGCGGCTGCAATCACCATCTGCAGTGATTTTGGAGCCCCCCAAAATAGTCTGACACTGTTTCCACTGTTTCCCCATCTGTTTCCATGAAGTGATGGGACCAGATGCCATGATCTTCGTTTTCTGAATGTTGAGCTTTAAGCCAACTTTTTCACTCTCCTCTTTCACTTTTCTCAAGAAGCTTTTTAGTTCCTCTTCACTTTCTGCCATAAGGGTGGTGTCATTTGCATATCTGAGGTTATTGATATTTCTCCCAGCAATCTTGATTCCAGCTTGTACTTCTTTCCAGCCCATGATGTACTCTGCATATAAGTTAAATAGACAGGGTGACAATATACAGCCGTGACAATATACAGCCGTGATGTACTCCTTTTTCTATTTGGAACCAGTCTGTTGTTCCATGTCCAGTTCTAACTGTTGCTTCCTGACCTGCATATAGGTTTCTCAAGAGGCAGGTCAGGTGATCTGGTATTCCCATCTCTTTCAGAATTTTCCAGTTTATTGTGATCCACACTCTACTGGCTTAACACAATACAGTTTTTTGGTCTTAGTGTTCTGAAAATCAGAAGTCTGGTACAGGTCTTGGTAGGCTAAAGTCAAAATGTTGGCAGGACTGTGTTCATTTTGGAGACTCTAGGGGCAGTATGTTTCCTTGATTTTCCAGCTTCTAGAAGCTGTCTGCATTCCTTTACTTATGGCCCCTTCCTCTATCTTCAAAGGATCATTGTTTTTGTTTGGTTGGTTTTTTTTTTAAATGATTTTATTTATCGCTGTTCAGGGTCTTCATGCTGTGTGGGCTTTTCTCTAGCTGTGGCGAGCAGGGGCTGCTCTCCAGTGGTGGGGGCGTGGGCTTCTCACTGCGGTGGCTCCTCTTGTTGCGGAGCGTGGGCTCTGGTGCCCACAGACCTCAGTACTGTGGCTCCTGGGCTCGAGAGCCCCGGCGCAGTGGCTGTAAAGCATGGGCTCAGCTGCTCTGCCACGTGGGGTCTTCCCAGACCAGGGGTGGAACTCGCATCCTCTGCTTTGGCAGGGGGGCGATTCTTTACTACTGAGCCGCCAGGAAAGCCTTCAGGCATATTTTAGACTCTAGTTTCCCACACTCCTATCTGGTGAGAGAGGCCTGGGAGCCGGGAGTCCTCAGCCACAGTGCTCGCTCTGCCATCAAAAGCTCTGGGGCTTCTAGCGAGCGCCTGCCCCTCCCTCAGTCGTGTCTGAGTCTGCCCCCCAGGCTTCTCTGTCCATGGGATTTCCCAGGCAAGATTACTGGAGTGGATTGCCATTTCCTTCTCCAGGATCATTGTTGAGCTAAGTCCTTTCCATGTCACTTCATTCTGAGCTGCTCTTCTGCTTCCATCTTCCACATTTAAGGGACCCTGTGATTGTATTTGGCCCACCTTGATAATCTAGGATAATCTCTCTATTGCAAAGTCCATTGATTAGCAAACTTATTCTATATACTCCATGTGCAACCTTAATTTTCCTTTACTATGTTACATGATATATTCACACGTTCTGGGGATTAGAATGTGGATTTGGGGGGAGATCATTGTTATGCCCATCACAGGTGCCTAAGAGTGAATATAAGAGGCCTGAGTATGTGCATGCGTGCGTGCTAAGTTGCTCCAGTTGTGTCCGACTTTTTGTGACCCTATGGACTGTAGCCCTCTAGGCTCCTCTGTCCATGGGATTTCCCAGGCAAGGTTCTGGAGTGGGTTGCCATGCCCTCCTCCAGGGTCTCTTCAACACAGGAATTGAACCCACATTTCTTATGTCTTCTGCATTGGCAGGTGGATTCTTTATCACTAAGACCACCTGGAAAGCCCAAAAGTGGCCTGTGTGTGTGTTAGTCACTCAGTTGTGCCTGACTCTTTGCGACCCCATGGACTGCAATCCACCAGGTTCCTCTGTCCATGAGATTTTCCAGGCAAGAATACTGGAGTGGGTTGCCATTTCCTTCTCCAGGGGATCTTCCCAACCCAGGGATTGAACCCGGGTCTCCTGTACTGCAGGCAAATTCTTTACTGACTGAGCTACAAGGGAAGCCCAAAAGTGGCCTGGCCCTCTCCAAAATTTCTCCTGTAAACAGGAACTGACTATCCTTCTGAACACATTTTTTTAACAGACTGTAGTAGACATGGAAAATTGTGTTTAACCTTTCCACAAATGGTGATTGATTATGATGGAAGAAATTTTTACACGTTGAGGTTTGAGGAAGTCATCCTACTTACCACATTATGATGGCTGTTTTAAAGCTTTTGGCTTGTCACTCGATAAATCATTGACTGCTTTCTGTGTCAATAAACTTAGCACTACATCATCATTTGTAGGGCTTCCCTGGTGGCTCAGATGATCAGATTCGATCCCTGGGTCGGGAAGATCCCCTGGAGAAGGGAATGGCAACCCACTCCAGTATTCTTGCCTGGAGAATTCCACAGAGAGCGGAGTCTGGTGGGGTATAGTCCATGGGGTTGCAGCAACAAACACAACAACATTTGCAGTGACTGAGAGGTTTCCCATTATTCATCTAACAATGATTGTTTTAAAAATCCCTCAGTGAATAAATAATATTTAGATTTTTTCAACGTTTCTCATATAAAAACAATACTTTCATGAACCTCCTTTACGTATCTTTGCAACATTTGAGTAATTATTTCCTCAGAATAAATTCCTAAAAGCATTATTGCTGGGTAGGAGGGAATGTATTTAAGGGTTTTACATATATATTACCAAACTTTCCTCTGGGAAAGTTATGTCAATTATTTTATTTAAAACTTTACAAATCCCATACTCTTAAAATGATTGTCATTTTAATTTATTTTTTTGCAATTTCTTGTCCATCTTACTTTTTATGAATTGACAGCTTTTTATGAATTTTAAAAATTAATTTATAAGATAGCATATGTTAAGAATACTACTCTTTTGTCATGAATTGTACTCATGTTTATGTTTTGTCTTTTATTTTGCTTATGCTGGGTTTTGTACACAAATTTTTTTTAATGTAGTCAAATACATATGTTTTTTACTTTGGTTTCCATAATGTTTAGTTAATACTATGTTTAGAAAGACCTTCTGCACTTAGAGCAGATGAGATAATTCATCTGTATTTTTAACCAATACTTTTACAATCCTCCCCTCTTTTTGGATGTAAAGCCTTGTTGAGGATTCTAGAAAGCTGGTCTTGGTGGTAGAGTTTTTATTGTATTCAGTCCTAGAAACAACCAGAGAAATTAGATGGCAAAATCTCATCAGCAGTGTGTATAACAATATTAAGTGACAAGCTGTCTATGAGGGCTTCCCAGGTGGTGCAGTGGTAAAGAACTAGCCTGCCACTTTTCGGGAAACTAAGAGATGAGGGTTCGATCCCTGGGTTGGGAAGATCCCCTGGAGAAGGGCATGACAACCCACTCCAGTATTCATTCTTGCCTGGAGAGTCCCGTGGACAGAGGAGCCTGGCGGTCTATGGTCCATAGCATTACACAGAATTGGACAGCACTGAAGCAACTTAGCACACATGCCTGCACATATCCATATAAATCCAAAGTACCAGTGGGGTGAGGACAAAATAGAGGGTCACAACACCAGCATGCTATTGGAGTCTGTGTGGGGGAAGCAAAGCAAAACAAGAAGATATCTGACAACCTGAAACCAAGAAAACAACAAAATTGTCAATAGATATTTATTGGAAAATTTAGCAAGCCAATTTGAGAACAGCAGATGAAATTAGAAGGGATTTTGCCCAATCCAATAGTGACTGTGCTCTGAAAAAAACAGGGATAGACCAGGAAATGTCAGAGAGTGAGCAACCACTTTTTAGCAACAAGAGAAGAGATAGCTCCATGAAGTTAGAAAGCTATCCTGAACCATGGCTCCTAATGTGCAGGAAAACGAATTTCACAGGGAAGTGTACAGAAAAAAAATCAAGATCAAATTGTTACTGAACCAAATAGGATCCTCTCACTTGTTCACAATATAGCCAATTGATTGATACCAGGTTGTGGCGAAGTAAAGTACAATATTTATTGCAAGGTCAAACAAGGAATATGGACTGCTAATGCTCAAAAGACCTGAACTCATCAATGGCTTTCGGGGAACGGTTTCTAAAGACAGGGTAAGGGAGAGAGTTGCAGACTGCATGATCACTTCATAGACATTTTTCTGATTGGTTGGTGGTGAGGTAATCAGGAATGAACATCATTAGCCTCATGGTTCAAATTGGTCTGGAGCTATGTGCTTGTGGTAGCATGCAGTTAACTTCCTCCATCAGATGGGGGTTTCAGTATCTGTAAAGTACCTTAAGGACATGGCTTAGAATATCATCTTTGGCCTCAGAGAAAAAGAACTAAAGACGTTCGGTGTAACGGCCAAACTATCATTATTTTGTCTTGCTTGACTGTTTTCCTTTGTTTCTGCATTTTCTCACTTCCTCTATAAAATCTGTTCTTTGGAATTCAGGGAAGGCTTAGGAGGCTAAAGTTTTCTACAAACATGAGGCATGGCACAAGAAGGGGCTGGAGTTGTCTGTCCCAGAAAGGCCCCACAGAGTCCTCCTTGGATTTATTTTTGTTTCTCAGTTGCTATATCATATCCAACTCTTTGTGACCTCATGGACTGCAGCAGGCCAGGCTTCTCTGACCTTCACCATCTCCTGGAGTTTGCTCAAATCCACATCTATTCAGTCGATAATGCTATCCAACCATCTCATTCTCTGCTCCCCTGTTGTCCGTTTGCTTTCAATCTTCCCCAGCATCAAGGTCTTTTCCAATGAGTCAGTTCTTCACATCAGATGGCCAATGTATTTGAGCTTCAGTTACAGCATCAGTCATTCCAATGACTATTCAGCATTGATTTCCCTTAGGATTGACTGGTTTGATCTCCTTGCAGTCCAGTGGACTCTCAGGAGTCTTCTCCAGCACAATTCAAAAGAATCAATTCTTCAGCACTGACTTTGGAACCTAAGGAAATAAAATCTATCACTGATTCCAATTTTTCTCCTTCTATTTGCTAAGAAGTAATGGGATTGGATGCTATGATCTTAGTTTTTTGAATGTTGAGTTTTAAGCCAGCTTTTTCACGCTCCTCTTTCACCCTTATGAAGAGGCTCGTTAGTTCCTCTTCACTTTCTGCCATTACAGTGGTATCTTCTGCATATCAAAGATTGTTGATATTTCTCCCAGCAGTCTTGATTCCAGCTTATGATTCCTTCAACCCAACATTTCAGTTCAGTTCAGTTCAGTCGCTCAGTCGTGTCTGACTCTTTGTGACCCCATGAATTGCAGCAC
>SJYV01038269.1:0-38778 GCA_006410875.1 Neotragus pygmaeus
AAACAGGCCTGATGAGGGCTTCCCTGGGGGCTCAGACAGTGAAGCGTGTTCCTGCAGAGCGGGAGACCCAGGCTCACTCCCTGGGTGGGAAGATCCCCTGGAGAAGGAAACGGCAACCCACTCCAGTATTCTTGCCTGGAAAATCCCATGGAAGGAGGAATCCGGTAGGCTGTAGTCCATGGGGTCACAAAGAGTCAGACACGACTGAGTGACCTCACTTCACTTCAATGAGAACCTACTGTGTATAGCGCTGGGAACTCTTCTCAATGAACTGTGGGGACTTAAATGGGAAGGAATCCAAAAGAGAGGGGATCTGTATATACGTATGGCTGGTTCACTTTGCTGTATAGCAGAAACTGACCCAGCAGTGTAAAGCAACTATACTCCGATAAAACATTGTTTAAAAGCGCGATTACATTTCCTAGCGCGTTTTTGCTTGATTAGAGAGCTATTGATTACACGGGCTGATACAGAGGGCCGAGCTTTCTCATTACTTCTGGTCATTTTGCAATTTTCCTATTGAATTTCCAGGTGACGAAACGTCTTGTTTCCCAACGAGGATCCTTTTTTCTGATGCTCACTTCATTCTGAGTCTTGTCACCAGCAGGGCAGTGCAGAGAGAGCGTGTTTGCGTTCTGGACACTGATCCAGCCCCCGGGTCTGTGTTCACCCCCAGTCCCTGGGCCTAAGCCCCGGATTCTCATCTCGGTGTTGGGGGGTCCTTACTGTCCTTGTGTCAGAAGTCATTAGCTCCTTGCCCGGGGGTCCCAGTAGAGGCGCGGGGACACGTGGTGCAAAAGACCAGCCACGTGTGATCCTCCGCTTTCTTGTTTGAATAAGGCTCCTGGAGAATGATGAAGGGCACAGGGAGCTTGGTGGCCTGGCTCGAGGCTGAGAACAGCTCTGAAGCGCTGCTCCAGCGGGGGTCTCTCCGAGCCCTTTGAGAACACAGCCTGTCAGACCGAGGAAGTCTCCCTCTCCAGTTCTCGTTTGCTCTGTTTTTTAAGCAGGAATTGGTGTGGAGTTTTGTCAACTGCTTCTTCCCTGTGGCTCTTGTCTGATGATGGGGAGAATTCCATTAACGGGTTTTATTAATGGGACGCATCTGTGAATCCACCCAGAGGGTGCCGGCAAAGAGGTTTCTGATGAGAGTGTGGAGGAGGGACCTACTGAAGGGAGCTGCCTGCAGGGACCCTGAGACAGAGGAAAGAAAAAGGACACCCCTTCTTCTACCCCCGAAGATGACCAGGGTGCAGAAGGGCCGGGCTGTGAGGCTTTACAGGTGAGCTCTGAGCAGAAGGGCGTGGTCAGGGNTGCTCTGTTTTTTAAGCAGGAATTGGTGTGGAGTTTTGTCAACTGCTTCTTCCCTGTGGCTCTTGTCTGATGATGGGGAGAATTCCATTAACGGGTTTTATTAATGGGACGCATCTGTGAATCCACCCAGAGGGTGCCGGCAAAGAGGTTTCTGATGAGAGTGTGGAGGAGGGACCTACTGAAGGGAGCTGCCTGCAGGGACCCTGAGACAGAGGAAAGAAAAAGGACACCCCTTCTTCTACCCCCGAAGATGACCAGGGTGCAGAAGGGCCGGGCTGTGAGGCTTTACAGGTGAGCTCTGAGCAGAAGGGCGTGGTCAGGGTCCCCAGCAAGCTTGTGATTGGGCAGAGCTCCACAAAGGACCTGCCTCTTGGGAAGCTGGCAGAGTCTGCGGCGCCTGACAAGGCATGCTGAAGACCCGAGGAGGGCCGGAGGCCCGAGTGTTCGCTGGACTCTGCCGGCCCAGGGCAGGGCCTTCCGAGGAGCAGGGCAGTCAGCCCAGGACCACGGGCGCCCAGGCCTCCCCCTCCCGCTTCCTGCCTTGTCCTCCCTGGACTGAGCGCTGCCAGCTGTGAAAGGACAGGGGCTGAGACGGGTGACTGCACAGAGGACCCCCAGGTAGGAGAGGCTGAGGGGCGTATCTGGAGAGGCTGGAGGAAGATGCCCAGGCCGCCCGAGGCATGGCTGTGTTTTCAAAGGAGAGGGGGATTTTTCCATAAAATCCAGAAGAGACGTGTGGCTTTAATTCAGCTTTCAATGGTCAGCGTGCTTGTGGAAGGGAAGCAGATATGAGGGAGGCTCCTTACTTGTTCACGTCATAAGATTGTTCCTTACGGATGCAGCCACAAAGCACCAAATGCAGGGTCTGACTCAGATGAGTCCGTCTGTGTACAGCACTTCAGGACAGGAGGGTGTGGGCAGCTGTTCCTTCTGCCCGGAAGGTGGTTATTGTTCAGTCAGCCAGTCGCGTCCGTCTCCTTGGTGACAGTTCGCTCACTGCCTCGGGGGACACGGGGGACACGCTGGCCCGGGGCAGCAGGAGGCACATGTAGACGGGGCCCGGAGGCTGTCTGCTCTCCAGCAGTGATGTGCATTGCAGGCGCCGTTTCCGCTTCCGCTGAGCTGCCGGGCGGCAGACACCGCTGTCTGAGAGCAGCTGCCTTCGCCTGCCTGCGCCCAAGGCCGCGCTGGAGAGCAGGATGTGCTCTGCGCCTGCAAGACGAGCCAGATAAAGGCTGTTTCCTTCCAGCGGCGCTGGCTCTAACTCTTCATCTAACTCAGCATCTGGCCTCGGAGAAGGCCCTTCATCTCTTCGGGTCTCAGTCAGCTCCTCTCTGGGCTGATGTTGCAGACCATGGGTTCTAGACTCCTCACCAGGGTCTCCACGCCAGGAGGATACACAGCTCTCCGCGTGGGGACTGCGGCCTCCTAAGTGGTGACGTCCGTCCTGGAATGGGAGCCCTGGATCAGAGAGCCCCGAGCCCCTTCCTGCTCCAGCATTGCCTGTCCCTAATTGATTACTGTAGACAGGTGGACGGGGCAGCTTATACTAGCTTGTGGATGAGATACGCCTTCCTGGTGGGTACTCGGTGCGGGAGAGGCGGGGCAGCGGAGTGGCCACAGTTCCGTGTGTTTGGGCGGGATCAGTCTGCTCTGGTCATTGGGAACGTGGGCAAGTAGCCGCGATCCCTGCTCTCCGTCTTGAGGTGGGGCTGGGCCGCCAGAGGCTGGCGTCCTGGCAGGAGCCTTGCGGTTTCTCTGGGCGCCCCGTCTTCTTTCCCCCCTTCCTCTCCTTTCTTTCTGCCTCCCTAGTCCTTCCCTCCCTCCCTCCTCTCTGCCCCCTTCATTATGGAGTATCTCACACACGTGCAAGAGGAGAGAATAGCTTCCTGGACTCCCTCTGCCCCTCGCCTGGCTCCAAGCTCGCCAACACGCTGAGTTTGCGCCAGCAGCAGCAGGGCTCAGATGCCGGGTGCACCGCAGGATGCAGCGTGCAGACTGGCTCCTGAGCAGCCGTCACAATCTGCCTGAATCCACTCACATCCCCACCTTGACTGACTCATTTGACAGAAATAATACCTTTGCAGGACAATATCTATTTTGACATGTGATTATGCCTCATCAATACGCACCTCATATTAAGTCTTTATGTTAACAAGCAGTGTGAGAATCACAGCGTTTCTTTATTCCTTGCTTTTATGGCAGCATATGGTGGATGAGTCTGGGCACTTGAGTAATATGCACAGACTAAAAATTGCAAAGATAGTATATGTAGAGGACAGTATTTTAAGAACAGAAAAATAGAGAAGCATTTTGAAATATGCTGACACCCAGATTGACGGCTCCTTGTTCCTGCTAATTCAATTCAATTTGTATTTATGACAGGGTGACGATTATCCCATGATGTAATTGCACACTATGGTATTTATATATGTATTTGTTTCCATCTTACTCCTTCACAAACCGGTAGCATTTTAGTCATTCTCCAGCCAAGGATGAAACTGGTGAGCCCACTGCAAGGCAGCAGACATTGCTATGGGCACTTTCAGTTGAAAACATAATTTTTCAGTCAGAAAATGAAATGACCATTCCCTGAATTTGAATTTATATCGAATTTTTCTCCTACTAAAATAAGTCAGAAAAAGACAAAAAAGGGAACAAAAATCACGTAGCACAAATAGACAGCAATCTGCAGGATGATAGACATACGGAATAGCACTGCTCACAGGGAACAGAAGTGATGCAGGTGATCTAATTGAAATATGGGAATAGGCTAGTGCAGAAAGACTCAGACACACGCCATTCATAGGAAATTCAAATCAGAAGACATATGAGTTCAAATGAGAATAGTTAACAAGTATACTCCATGCCCCCCTTCACACATAATTGACTATATTTTAATAAGTCTCAGATCAGCGTGCTCTAGGGCTACAGATATGACCAGGGATAAAGGCTGTCACTTTATAATGATGGTAAAAGGGTAAACTCACCAAGGCCATGCAGCACCCCAAACTCCTACACACCTATCAGCTTGAAAATATATAAAGCAAAAAATGATATAATAAAGTTAAAAATTAATTATAGTCTGAGATTTAAAAATTGCTCTCTAAATAATTGACAGCATAAGTAGATAGAAAATAATTATATATAAGACCAAAATTCTATCCACACACTTGAAATAATTGACATTTGTAAAATCCTCTACCTAACAACAACAAAACGCAGTTTCTTTTAAAATGTGCATGGAACATTTACCAAGATAGGCCATTATGAGTCATTAAAAGTCACAATATACTGAAAAGTATTAAAGTCATACAAAGTTGTTTCTGAATACAATAGAATTAAATTAGAAATCAATAAAAGAAAAATCTTTGAAAAGTCCCCCAATATTTAAAAACTAACATATTCCTAAATAACCAGTAATTCAAAAAATAAGAAATATGGAAAATATTTAGAATTGACAGAAAACTGAAATACAATAGATTAAAATTTGTTTGATGTTTGATGCTATTAAAGTAGTTATTGGTGGCTCAGATGGTGAAGAATCCGCCCGCAGTGTGGGATACCTGGGTTAGATCACTGGGTCAGGAAGATCCCCTGGTGAAGGCAATGTCTACCCACTCCAGTGTTCTTGGCTGGAGAATTCCATGCACAGAGGAGCCTGGTGGGCTACAGTCCATGGGATCACAAAGAATTGGACACGCCTGAGCCATTAACACTTTCACTTTCACTTGCTATAGCAGTGAATGGTTATATTAAGGAAAAAGAAATCTTAATCAAGATCTCTTGGAGACTAAAATAAAATCAAATTAAATCAAAATTAAGTAGAAAAAATAAATCATAAGCGAAGAGCAGAAACGAATGAAAGATGAAACGGACAAACAATAGAGAAAATCAAGAAAACCCAAATCTGCTTTTTTGGAAAGATTTAAATATTGATAAATCTCTCGTAAGGAAGACTCCAAGTTCAGATGACTTCACCAGTATCAAGCATTTAGGGAAGCAATAGAGCCGATTCCATAAGCACTCGTCCTTGCAATTGGAGAGAAGGGCACGCTTCTCACGTCATTTTACAAGGCCAGTGGTACTGGGATGCAAAACAAAACCGAAAACACACAGCCATCACACGGATTCTTAAGAACGTAAGTGTAAACATTCTCAACAGATTTTGGCAGGCTGACTTCAAGAAAGCACGAAAAAGCAAATAAATCGTTACCAAGTGGGATTTACCTCAGAAGTGTCAAGTTCCTTTTAACGTCTGAAAATCCACTAAAGTAACCAAACAGTTTAGAAATGCAGAAGAGGAAAAACGTGCAATCTTTTCAATAGATGCAAACAGATGAACAGAGCCCTCGATAAAGTCAAATACGGCTGCATGATAACACTTCTCAATGCACTGCGGTTAGAAGGGGCTTCTTCGATCTGAGTAAGGGCGTCTACGGCAGGTTAGCATCCTAACTGGTGGTGAAAGACCGGATGGTCCCCACTAAGGACGAGACGAGGATGCTGTTCTCACGTTGCTATTCATCACGGTGCTGGGGTTTCTGACCAGTATTATGCTTCTACACAAAATCGGGCAAGAATGTATTCAGAAGTACACAGAAGCTAGATTTAAGGTACTGGGTAATAGTATCTAGAAGGAAGGAAATAAAACTGTCTCTGTTCAGACATAGCATGATAATCTGTTTAGAAAATCCAGAGACTTGCCCGGCGGTGCAGTGGTTAGGAGGCCGTACTCCCAACGCAGAGGCCCTGGATTCACTCCCTGGTCAGAGAGCGAGACTCCACCCGCCACGATGAGGAGTTCGCACCCTGCAAGGAAGGTCAAAGGTCTCGAGCGCCACAATTAGACCCCGCGTGTGTGTGCTCAGTTGCTGTAGTCGTGTCCGACTCTGTGACTCTACGGACCATAGCCCGCCACGCTCCTCTGTCCATGGGATTCTCCAGGCAAGAACAGTGGAGTGAGTTGCCTGCCTCCTCCAGGGGATCTTCCCGACCCAGGGATTGAACCCGCGTCTCTTACGTCTCCTGCGTTGGCAGGCGTGTTTTTTAGCACTAGTGCCACGTGGGAAGCCCAAGACTCAGCACAGCCAAGTAAAGAAACAAATCAAACAAAAAAAAGAAAATCCAGTGGAATATACTTAACAGCTACTAGAAATCATAAAAGTTTAACATTACTTCAGGATAATGTATATACTTGCAACTAGCAATCAGAAAATACAAAAAATCAATATTCTTTACAATAGTATAAGGAAATGCAGTGCTTATAGACAGCTTTGACGACAGCTTAGAAGACCTAGACACAGACACCCATGAATCATCACTTGGAGGAACCACGGAAGAACTGAAGGAATAGAGACTTCATGCGTCCACAGACTCGGTACTACTGGAGTATAATTCTCCCCAGCTGATCTGTAGATTCAGCACAGTCTCAATCAAAATTTCACCTAGCGTTTGTGTATAAATTAACAAACTGGTTCAAAAATTCACATGAAATTTCAAAGAGCCTAAACTAACTGAAAAACTTTGAGCAAAAGAACAAAGAAAGACTTATGCTGATTTCACGACTAAGAACAGCCACAACAGTCCAGACAGGGTGGTTCAGAAACATAAACAGGTGAGTGAGATGGGACAGGAAGTTCAGAGATAGATCTATATGTGCATGGACAGCTGATCTGGAGAGTTGCAAAAGCAGTTCAGTAAAGAAAAGATGGTCTTTTCTCCACATTGTGCTGGGAGATTCAGATATAAATATGAAAAAACCCCAAACTTTAACCACATGCAAAAATTAATTCAGAGTGGGTCATAATCCTAAACACAAAATCTAAACTTTAGCACTGCAAATAATCTACAGAGAAAAGATCTTTGAGACCTTGGTTTAGGCAAATAATTCATAGATATGCCACCAAAATTAATATCTATAAAACAAAAAATTGATAAATTAGACTTCTTCTAATTTAAAAACCCCTGGTCTTGGAAAGACTATTAATAGAGTTAAAGGACAAGTGACAGACTGGGAGAAAGAAGTCTTTATAAAGCATAATTTAATAAAGGACGCGTGTCCAGAATTTATAAGGAACTCTCAAAACTCATTAAGAAAATAACCGAGTAAAAAATGGACACAACATACAAACAGTCCATTCAGCAAAGATGTATGGA
The DNA here is from genome assembly GCA_006410875.1 of Neotragus pygmaeus. Lineage (NCBI taxonomy): Eukaryota > Metazoa > Chordata > Mammalia > Artiodactyla > Bovidae > Neotragus > Neotragus pygmaeus. The sequence goes on from SJYV01038269.1 coordinate 7,474, forward strand.
TACCAAATAAGTGCATGAAAAAATGGTCATCAGGGAGATGCAAATACAAGAGTGATGAAACATGAGCAAGCGTCTTCAGAATTGAGCTGATCCTCCTCACGGAGGGTGGGGTGGGGGAACCAGAGGGATTGTGCGCTGCTGGTGGGGACACAGCCGCTTGAAAAACTGGCCGTCTCTTGAAGCAGATTAATAGACTCTTCATTCCCTTGCCCACTTCAGGCCTCTTGTACTGGGAGGACAGCGCTCCTCCCCGGGTCTCCACGGGGGTGAAGGCTGTCTGTAGGGCACGGTCCCTTTGTGGGCATCGTGGGAAGACAGCTGCAGGAATGACATGGTGAGAGCCTGCATGCACGGGAGGGGCTGTGTCTCCCCGCTGGGGCCCGTGCGGTCACCCTGGATGCCCATGTTTGCTTCCGGCTGCAGGGTCTGGTCTTAGTGCCAGTCCTGTGGACTTCCACGGCACACTGACCATTCTTAGAGACTCCATTAATCATATGAGCAAAAAGCTCTCAGAAGACCCTGCAGAATGTTAAGCCGTGTTGCTCAGTCTCGAATCAGGCTGAGGGTGACTGCCTCCGAGCTCATCCCTTATTCCCTGGGCATCCTCCCTTTCACAGGAGCAGTTAACTTGGGGCTGCTGGTAACACCCTAAAATCTTTCTCTTTTTAATCTGAACCTTGGCCTCGTAGCCCCGGTCAGTGTCTGCGCTTCTGGAGGGGGGTCTTGTGGGGGCACTGCTACATCCAAGCCAAGACACAGGGGCACTGCCCCTACACGCTCCTGAAAGCCTTTTTATTTCCTATTGGGGCAGAGCTGGCCAAGAGTGTCGCGGCAGTTCCAGGGGAGCAGCACGGGGACTCAGCCACATGCACACACGGGTCCATCCTCCCCCAGCTCCCCTCCCGCCCGGGCTGGCACGTGACCCTGGGGCGGGCGCCCCGCGCTCTACAGGAGGTCCTGCCAGTTCTCCACCTTACCGGCAGCAGTGCGTAGCTGTCCCTCCCAAGCTCCCTACCTACCCCTTCCCCCGTGCCCCCTGGCAGCGGTGTGCTCACCCCCAGCACTGGGAGCCCCTTTCTGCTTTGTGAGGTCACTTGTGGCCTTTCTTCTCTCTCGAGTTGAGCTGCTCACATCTTTGTACCCAAGTCTCCTCCTCCCTGAAGCGCTCGTCATCACAAAACACAGACTCAGTGCAAACTCTGCTCACCCCCTTTTCTTTCACAGGGTGCTTTACCGTTCCCAAGGGGGATAAAATGGTGGGTTAATCAGATGTTTTGACTCAGTGAACAGTCGCACGACTGAGTGTCTGTCTCCTGAATCCAAGTTCCTAATTACCATGAGACTTTTTTTGCAGTCCAGTAAAGAGAATCAAAACGATGTCTGTTTAAACTGAGAATGCTTTCTCAGTCAACCATAATTTGATCAGATTTCAGGCAGGATTTTTTTTGTCCATACTTGTGGAAATGTGAAATAACTAAGCAGTTAAAATTCATGATCTACACTTTTGTGTCATTATTATTGCATTAGCATGAAATTATACTTCTAGTTAGTCATAATTATACTCATAATTATTCAATTTATCACTATAGGTCCTCCTGGAAGTTTTATTGGAGGATTTATTAGCATTAATAAATTGTTTTTCTTCATCTCCATATTATGAATTCTTCTCATGTGTGATATGATCTATTATCCATAAAATTATAACAGACCCCAAGTATTGGTGACTTCTCAGCACGCAAGGGGAGTCTTTGTCACTCGGCCAGTGTGTGACCAAACTGTCAGTGTCCTGGGGGACTTGCTTAACGCCTCCAAAACTGCTGCAGTCGGAAGGCGGTCCAGCCACAGAGAAGCTCGAAGTGGACGGCACTGGATTTTTTCTCCCAGGCCACTGGCAGCTGGAGCCACCGTCTGTCTCTCACAGGAGGTGGAGGCAGGGCAACCAGCTGGCCCTTCTGCCTTCAGACAGGCCCCTGCCAGACACAGGGTGGCGTCCACACATTGCTCAGACTAGCTTTCCCCTTTAACTCTCCTCCTCGGGCCCCTTTCACTAGGCTGTCCCTCACCACTGCCCAGCCGCCGTCCCCTCTCTCTCTTTGAATTCTTGGGGCACCTTCCCGTCTTTCTTTCTTTTTTTCTAAAGACTTACTTTTTGGGTGTGGACCATATTTAAAGTCTGTGTCAAATTTGTTACGATATTGCTTCTGCTTTACAGTTTGGGTGTTTGGACCCGAGGCATGTGGGATCTTAGCCCCCCTGCCCCAGTCAGGGATGGAGCTCGCACCCTGTGCCTGGGAAGGTGGAGTCTGAGCCCCTGGACCTCAAGGGAAGTCCTGCTTCCTGCCTTTTAATCAGCAGAACCTTATCACAAAGCTTTAGAATGTCTGTAACCTCTGGTGAGTGGTATGGACTGAATATTCATGTCCTTCCAAATTCACACTTGGCAGCCCTAACTCTCAGTGTGGCTGTATTTGGAGATGGTGGCTCAGGAAGTAATTAAGGTTTAATGAGGCCGTAAGGGTGGGGCCCTGATCCTATAGGGTTAGCGTCTTTAGCAGAAGACACCAGAGGGTCCGTGCACACGGGCACAGAGCAAGAAGACCCCATCCACCACCAAAGGGAAGAGCATGCATCGGAAGCAGACCTTGCCCTTGGACAGCCAACCTCTGAAACCGCGAGAGAATGAGCTCCTGTCGCGTGAGGGACCGGGTCTGTGGCGTCCTGGCTGGAGCTAACCGGCACAGCGAGGAGCTGGGCAGGAGCCGCTAGTATTGCGGCTTCCCAGCTGGCTCAGGGAGGGAAGAGTCTGCCTGCAGTGCAGGAGACCCGAGTTTGATCCCTGGGTCGGGAAGATCCCCTGGAGAAGGGAATGGCAACCCACTCCAGTGTTCTTGCCTGGAGAAGCCCGTGGACAGAGGAGCCTGGAGTGCTACAGTCCATGGGGTTGCAAAGAGTTGGACACTGCTGAGTGGCTGAGCCCGCATGCACACTAGTATTTACTGGACTCTTGTGCACATGCTAAGCTGTGATGTACACAGACTGCTTTACGCTAAGGTTGTGTGAAGCATTTTATTCAGTCCTCATAGTACTTCTATGGAGTAAGTGCCATCATTGTCCCACAGATAAGACACCCGAGTTGGGGCCTAGAGGCCCGGGCAGCAGCGGGCGTAGCGGGCGAGGACCCATGCCAGCGGCATCGCAGCTTCCACACGCGGGTTTTGTCTGCACATCCTCACAACAGGCTGTACTCCCTGAGATCTGGGTTGGCCCAGCTCTTGCGTCTGGTTGACCCTGCACCAAGGCAGACGCTGATGCACAGAAGCCCAGAGCCTTGCTGCTGAGCACGCCCCCCCACTCCACTGTGCTGTCATCCGAGGGCCGCCGGCTCCCTGGTCTGGGGTTGCAGGGGCCTTGAGCAGCTGCAGGGTCCCCCTGCACGTGACAGGGGTCGACGTGCCCCAGCCCTGCCACTGGTGCCCCCTGCTATGCACTTGGGTCAAGGACTGGCTGGGCGCCTGTCAGGGGCCCTGGGCAGTGCCGATGCTGAAGCCGCGTGGTCCAGCAGGGCCTTTGGTCTTGGGACATAACAGCCTGCAGGGGCACAGCCCGTGCGAGTCCATCACAGAGCAGACGGCAGGTGGGGTGAGGGGGCGCCCGTGCCAGGATGCTGGGGGCTCCTTAAGAGGCCTCGAACCTCTCAAGGGTCAGGGCTTCTGTCTTCACTGCCCACCAGAGAGGGCTCAGGCAGGGTGCACCCCACTGAGGGGTCAGCAAGTGCATGGGGGAGGGGCTCAGGGGATGCGGGTTGACGAGATGGCCTTCCTTTGTGTTCTGATCAACAGAGCATCCTGGGCCTGGTGGCCATGGGACAGGGTGAGCTTCCAGCTCCGTCCACTCTTCACCCGCCACCCCACCCCCGGTCCCCCTCCCCAAGGGAGGACGAGGGGGCCGGAAGCTCCACCAGCTCTCAGGCCTGGCCTGGTCTAGAGAGCCCTCCTGTTGGGGCTAGCTCAGGATCCCTCATCCGTTCCTCAGGAAATTTTTCCGTAATTCATTTTGCTGCAGGCATAGTATCACTCTGCATTTATTTACATAGCTGTGGGTAAGGAGGTAAATAAAAATAATGAATATCCATTAAACACAATATATAGCGAGCAACCCCTCCCCTGGCTGCTCCTCGGGGCTCCCTCCTGTGTGGGGGAGGGGCCCATTTCTCGCCGTGGGGCCTGAGCATCCTGGTGGTCTCCGAGGAAGCACCCACCTCAGGTGAGCTGAGCTGCCTGCTGGGACCTGCTCGGGGGGCCTCAGGGCAGCTCTGCCAATGGGATTGAAAGCTCCCCGTCCATCCAGCCCAGCCCAAGGGGCTTGTCCAGCACAGCCTAGGGCACCCGCCCCTGTGGATGCTTCTGGAGAGCAACCTTCTCACAGCTCTAAGCACAGAACTGGGCAGAGTCTGGGGTTGAGGAGCTGGGCTTGCCGTGGCAATATGATCAGTGGAGCCTCGACCCGCTGACCCCTGCCTTCCCTTGCCCACCCAGGTGGGTCTGCAGACCTGAGCCTGGGGGCGGGCGGAGTGCAGAGGGCCAGGAGCTCTGTGTCCACCTCTGCTCTGAGCACAGGCTCCCACAGCAGGGAGGGTCCTGGGAAGGGAGAAGGCCGGCTCGCCTCCCACAGAGGGCGTGCTCCGCGCATCTGCCCCATGCGGTCAGCAGCTGCTGGCCCCTGGCTCCTGGGGACACAGAGCTGGACCCAGGGCCCTCCGCCCCCAGCATCCCACCCCCGGTTAGTGCAAAAGACTCCTTGTTTCTTATATACTGTCGGGGCATTAACACTGGGCTCAGCTGACACTGCAACTCACAGCTGACCCAAGCGTCATGCAATCCCGCGCCTTGTGCAGTCGGCCACGCTGCCCACCAGGGCCTTCCCCTGCCCCCAGCACCACTCACTACTTTCCCAGGTGGACGAGCTGGCCGAGGTGCCCCATCTTGCCTCCCCTCACTCTTGCACAAGGGCCTCGGGGCTTCGCCTGTCAAAGCCTCACTCTGGAGTCGTGCCTGCCCCTTGACTGATAGAGACGTAGTCCAGGGCAGAGAGGGGGCTGGGAGCCTAACCCCAGTTTATCCCCTCAGCCTCACGCTGGGGGAAAGACGCCTTGGACATCTTGGAATTGCAAATAGACAGGCCAGCAGAGTCTAATTGGAGTCGTCATGGTTTAAATACAAAGCTTTCAGTTCATTTCAAACGTGCAGGGTCCGAGAATTATATGAAAACAAAGGCAAATAAACTCCACCGTGTTACCAAAAATGGCACCACCATATTCATTACATGATTAATTTAATACTCTGATTTACAGTTGTCCACCAATTATGAGTTGCTTTAAAACACATCCCAAATTGAAAATGCATTTCAAATATTGATGCATTATCACAGATCAGGGCAAAGCAATCCCAGCTGCCCTTAACAAGCAGAGCGAGCCTCTTAATGGTGGATTTCGCCGGATGATGTGCGCAGAGCCCCGCTGATGGCGAGGTACCCGGCCTCCTCCGCGGGGTCTCATCTCCCAGCCTTCAATAAAGAATTTAAAGGGCCAAGAGCTTTACGGGTAGTTGTGGAGAAATGGGTGGCATTCATTACTTCTTACTTAATTTTTCTCCTAAATGTGGAATGTGAGGTGCAGACCACTTTTAAATTACATTCTTACATGATAAACCAGCGGCCCAGAAATACGCGCGCTGTAATTGAATCGAGATGAAAACGTTAATGCGGAAGCGATGACCAGCAGGCAGCTATTTCGGGACGTCGCAGAAGAGGATGGGGAGGGAGCCTCGGGCCCCATTTTCATCCCAGTAACAAATGGGCTAATTTGGGGATGGCGCCGATGACCATTCCTATCCCGGCGTGATGCAGCTGTCAACGTCCTGGCCAGCAGGCTGTTCTATCTGCACCTCCAGCAGGACAGCGATTCTCCAGCACTTGGTGACCCTTGGGTACCAGGAAGGGCCTTGGCCCCCCGGCCCTGAACAAGGCATCTCTGAATTCACACCAGGTCCTGTGAGGCGCCGTGACCACCCCTGGAAGGGCTGGCGGGCCACCGGAGATCCTGGGAGGAAACCGGGAGAAAAGCTCCATCCTTCTCCTAAGACCGGCTCCTGGCGTGCGGGGTAGGAAGATACATGTGTGCGTGCTAAGTCGCTCAGTTGTGTACAACTCTGTGCAACCCTATAGACCATAGCCCACCAGGCTCCTCTGTCCACGGGATTCTCCAGGCGAGAACACTGGAGTGGGTTGCCATGAATCCGGGTCTCTTATGTCTCCTGCACTGGCAGGCGAGTTCTTGACCACTAGCACCACCTGGGAAGCCTGGAGAGATAAATACATACATACATACATACATATATATATATTTACATGTATATATATAATACACATATTGGCTATAATTATCTGGATTTCTACTGTTAATTTTACTGAAGTTTCTTATACTAGATGGGAGACCTCTGAGGTAAAATGATAATATTTCTCAATTCATAGAATACAGAGGGTTCAAGGTGGAAAGGCTGTTTTATGAAACTGAAGACCAACAAGGAATCAGACATAGGTGATTAAATTTCCCTCTAGGATTCAGAGCATCCTACATCCTATTGGCTGGTCTTTACAAAGCTGAGCACAGCCATAGAACGGAAGTCCTAGGAACCCTGGGGAGCCTGGGGAGCCTGTGGATGTTCTGGGGTCTCCGTTGCACCCCCAAGGCTGTGATAAGAGGCCGGCAGTGGAGGCCTGTCTGCCCTGGGGCTGGGCTGCTCCCGTCCCAGCCACGGCCCCGCTCCTCTGTGGGTGCTCAGACCCCCGGAGAGAGTGCCCACAGAGGGTCCCAGTGATTCAGTAAATGCCCCATGGACCTTCCAGAGGGTCCAGGACTCTGAGGCCTCACAGACACACCCAGACGTCTCGGCTCTTCCTAGAGCCATCAAGCTGACACGTGAGATTAACCATCACCGCCCCCACTCCCCACACACACCGCAAGGGTGCAGGAAGGCAGGGCCAGAGCCCTGGGCCCCTTCCTCTGAGTGTATTTTGTGCAGCTGTGTAGCCTTCGTAGGGTTGCCCTTTGCCAAGCATGAGCGTCCCTGGAGTAGAGGGTTTTCCTGACTTGGAGCAAGAAGACGAAGTTCCAGAGGCTCAGAGAGGGAGGCTGAGAGGCCATCGGTCGATCATGGGCTGGAGAATGGACTGGGTGCTTCCCGGGGGCCTACCTGCAGCTGCAGGAGCTGGATTCGGCCAACAGCCTATGAGTGTGGGGGAGGATTCCTTCCAAACTAGGACCAGCCCTGAACCCTGGATTTCCACCCTGTGAAGCCGCGTGCAGAAGGCACCTCGGCTGCCAGACCCTGACCTGGTAGCTGAAGATTTTCAGGGGCTTGTTTGCAGTGGCGGAAGCCAATGTCCTCCGCCTCCCCTTGGTGCTGGAGGAGCTGGGCGTGGGCACAGTGGGCAGGAAGGCTCCGGAAGGTTCCAGCAGGATCACCAGAGGCCCCGCCTGCAGAGTGTGGCTGGGAGGGGGCTCTGGGGTCTAAGGCCCTTCCTCGCTTCCTGTGTCCCTTTTCCCAGAGACTGGGCATGGCTGGGCTGTCCCTGGACCTCACACCATGCGGTGGCCACCTTGGGGGTGGCAGAAAGGGTGGCCAGATCCCTGAGGGGGCCTCCAAGAGGCTGGCCCAGACACACTGACCACCACCTCAAAGGGGGATGAAGGTGACGTTCATGACGTGTTGGGACCACCGGAGCCCCCGGCTGTAAAGTAGGCCAGCTGTGGGGATGGGGCCAGGCCACCCCCGGTCCTCGTCGTCTGCAGGCCTGTCCTAGCCCACATTGAGGGCTCTCCCCGTGGGGACCTGGTCGGGCTGGCGGGTCCAGGGTGGAGGGCCCACCCTGCTCGGGGAGCATGCGGGGAGCCCGCCTGCCGACCGGCCAGGCTGAGCAGGAGGAACTCACCACTCAGGCCCCGACAGCCCCCAGCAGGGCTGGGCTGCAAGGACCCGGCAACCCGGGTGCCCGGACAGGAGCTGGCTGAGGGCTGGCACCCCGAGGGGCCTTGCCAGAGTGTGATGGAGGGAGGCTGGGAGGGAAGGTGCCCCGAGGGGAAGGCACAGGGAGGGCAGAGCATGCTCCATGGAGTCCCCACACGCCCGTCTGTGCAGAAGTCTGTGAGCAGCCCCGCGTCTCCTTCTCATTCCTGCCCCTCTCAACGTTCATACGTTAGAGTCCTAACCCCCCACCTCAGGAGGCGACTGTGCTCAAAGACAGGGGCTGTAAAGAGGTGCTGAGGTAGAATGCGGTCACTAAAATGAGAACTGAGAGAGGATAAATTTCTTTTGTTCAACCTGCCCAGGCTTGTTAAGATAACCCCAGAAAACTGGTACAACAGCATCTGGTTCAAATGATAAAGAATCTGCTTACAACGCAGGAGACCCAGGTTCCTGGGTTGGGAAGATCCTCTGGAGAAGGAAATGGTAACCCACTCCAGTATTCTTGCCTGGAGAATCCCAAGGGCAGAGAAGCCTGGCGGGCTACAGTCCATGGGGTCACAAGGAGTCAGCCATGACTGAGCATCTGAGCATCTAAGAGGAAACCAAGAGCAGTTAAATGAGCAAGGACGAAAAACGCACAGATTTACAAATCACTGAATTCCATACAAAGCATTCCTGCAGGCCGGGGGACTGGGCGGGGGACATCACAGCGTCACCGTGGAGCAGTGAAGTGTCCCGGTGATTTGCTGCTGTTTGCCCTGTGGGCGTGTGNAGGGCAGAGAAGCCTGGCGGGCTACAGTCCATGGGGTCACAAGGAGTCAGCCATGACTGAGCATCTGAGCATCTAAGAGGAAACCAAGAGCAGTTAAATGAGCAAGGACGAAAAACGCACAGATTTACAAATCACTGAATTCCATACAAAGCATTCCTGCAGGCCGGGGGACTGGGCGGGGGACATCACAGCGTCACCGTGGAGCAGTGAAGTGTCCCGGTGATTTGCTGCTGTTTGCCCTGTGGGCGTGTGATTTCCCTCCCTTTCATCGAGGTTCTCACGTTTTTACAGATGTGGTGAGATGCCTGCCCCATCGCCTCTCACTTCGCTCTTCATTTAAGTCAAAGTTAAGTCTCATCTGCAGATAAGCCCTGATAAAGGCAATTAGCATAGCAGTTCATTACAGATGCAGATATGGATATGGATACATTACACATATAGATATAGCTGTAGACACTTATATGGACATAGTACCGATACAGATATAGATACTACAGATGCGGATACATCACAGATGCCACAGGTCAAACCCCAGCCTCTGGAGACGCCCTGACATGCCCTGTCTTCTCTGGGGTGTGTATGTGTGTTTAATCAGAGAACCTAAGAGTGGCTTCCCTTGTCACACAGTCATTAGAACATTAAGAACCGAATCCTTTGCAAGTTTTAAAATTCATGAAGTTCTCTGCATTTGCAGTCCCTGAGGAGGAGTTGGTGGGGCAGTAGAAGAGTCCAGAAGAGCGGGGCGGAAAGCGCTGGCAGAAAGGCCTGCCCTGGGCCTTGGTCCCCACCCGCCAGGACCGTGAAGAGCCTCTCCTGGGCTGGACCACCTCAGCTTCTGCTGGACGAGCAGGGCTGGCATGTGGGTGACCCTTGTTGTGAGACGTGGCCCTGGATGGGGCCCCAGGCTTGGGGCAACCCAAGATGTCATCTGTATTGGTCAGCTTCCCTGAGACACAGGACCAGTGGGATGTGGATGCAGAGGCAGATGCGGTTACAGATAGAGACCCAGATGCAGTCAGAGCTATATAGATGTAGACATAGTTTTAGATAGAGTTATGCATATAGATGTAGAGACAGAGATGGACAGAGACACACACGTAGAGCCAGACGGGCATCCCTGGTGGCTCAGTGGTGAAGAGCCCGCCTGCAGTGCAGGAGACACGAGGCTCAAGTTCGATCCCGGGGTCGGGAAGGTCCCCTGGAGGAGGCCGTGGGTGACACAATGCAGTATTCTTGCCTGGGGAGGCCCCATGGATAGAGGAGCCTGATGGGCTCCAGTCCATGGCATCGCAAAGAGTCAGACATGACTTAATAGCTCAGCACAGCAGCACACACACATAGCTGCAGATATAGACACAGCACAGATACAGATATAGATACTACAGATATGGATACATCACAGATGCGGATATGGATACATCACAGATATAGATATAGCTATAGATACTTATATAGATGTAGTACAGATACAGATAAATACACAAATACAGATAGGGATACATTATAGATATAGATACAGATGCAGTTACAGATATAGATGTAGCTGTGGAGATAGATATACACATAGACACGGATGTAGTAACAGATACAGTCATATACACACTTATATATTCATGTATATTTATTGTAGGAATTGCCTCAAACCATCACGGAGGCTGAGAAGCCCTGGCACCTGCCCTCTTTCAGTGGAGACCCAGCACAGCCAGAGGTGTGGCCCCAGGCCCGCGGCAGGAGAGGACACGTCCCGGCTCCGGCAGTCAGGCCAAGCACGCCCACTCCCTTCTTCCACCTGTGTTCTGTTCTGTTCAGTGGGTTGGAGGAACTCCTCCCAGCATGCACACACACACTGACTCATGCACACACCGAGTACACAAATGTACACACACACATGCACACTCAGGGCTGAGGCTTAACCACACATCCGGGCACCCTCTGACTCAGACGAGTCCACACTTGATGAACCGTCACAGCCCTGGGCCCCGGGAGGAGGGCCTGAAGAGCCGGCTCAGTGCCTCACCCACCAACCTCCCTTGCTTGCCCCCTCCTCCTGGAGCTGCCCCCTGCCCGGGCCTGGGGGAGACAGATAGGCTGAAGGGGCGCTGAGGGTGCTCTGAGACCCCTCCCTCTCCCTTCCACACAGGGGCACGAATAAGGCCAGCCCAGCACGTGCTCCCCAAAGCGGAGGGGAGCCCGAGGAGCCGTGTCTGCCACATCCCCAGGAAGGGGCCCTTCACCACACACACCATCCTCCGCCTCCCTCTGGGCCATGGAGCCAGAGCCCCGACTGTGTGGCATGTGGGGGAGGTGAGAGTGGTGGTTGAGTCTCGGGGAGGATCTAGCGGGGAAGATGCAGGCCAGGCACCCCTGGGGGGGCTGGGGTCGGAGGAGACTGGGCATCCGAGGCATGGACGGCNGCCATGGAGCCAGAGCCCCGACTGTGTGGCATGTGGGGGAGGTGAGAGTGGTGGTTGAGTCTCGGGGAGGATCTAGCGGGGAAGATGCAGGCCAGGCACCCCTGGGGGGGCTGGGGTCGGAGGAGACTGGGCATCCGAGGCATGGACGGCCAGGCTGACCAGGTCAGGAACAGGGGCCGTTGCTTCATTTAAGCCTGTTCCTTTCTCATTGATTAGAGTGTTCTGTCTGCTCACCCTGATCTTGGTTTTGCTGTTGAAACTGACGCTGCTTCTGGTAATTCAGGTGTGGGGTCCACTTCTGATTTCACATTTCCCAGTGTGCACACCCTCTGACAGCTTCCCTCCCGCAGAGCGTTTGGGGGAGCGTAGCCCCGCGGTAAGTAAGGAAACCCAGAGCTCACCGTCCTGGCTGGGGCAGCGGCACAGGGTCGCGGGTCCAGATTGCCCTTTGAAGGACGTGCTCGCTTCCAGACTCCTTCCTGGGACCACCCGCAGGGTTGCATACGATGCACATTCTGCACACAAATGTACTCGTGTATCTGTTTTGCAAGATGACACTGTTAGCAGCAGACAGGGCTGTGAACAGGCAGTGGCAGAACTGTCGGATGGCGCCCCAGGACCCCGATCCAGACCTTGGGACTGTGTGCGGACCTCTGAGCTGGAGGCCCTGGGTCCGCCTCTGGCTCCTCCTAACTGGGCTCCTCCCCTCTCGGCCCCAAGCGGGGAATTACAGGACATCCCTCTTCATCCCCAGGTCTCTACTCACTTGTTTTGGGATTTGAAGTACGGAGAACTACAAACTTCCCATGGAATGCCGAGAGGAAGCGCCATTCCGAGGTCTCCAGCACCTCTGGGCCTCTTGGCTCTGAAGGGGAAGCCTCTACAGGGGCGGAGGTGTCCTGGAGTCCACTTAACACCCTCACAGGATGCTGCCCCCCACGGAGCCGGCTCCCTCCCCACCACAGGACTGTCTCCCTCCCCCGTGGGGCTGGCTCCCTCCCCCACAGGACTGTCTCCCTCCCCCACGGGCCGGCTGCCCCACCCGAGCCTCAAGTGCTGTCTCTAGTTGAGAATCTTGCCGCTTGGCGGCCACGGCACCGGCACCCCTGACTCCCAGCTTTCGTGAGGTGCTCCATGTTCCCTCACCATTCCCCATCGACTCCGCCAACCTTTACAAAGCATTGCATTTCTCAGAGCAAAGGCAGACGCTTGGAGGCAGGAATTTGCCTGGCTCCCTGGCAGGGGGTGTGGCGGGGTGGCAAGGAGACCCCAGTGCCTAGACGTGTCCTGATAACTCTCCTCGGACCCCTGCTCAGGGAAGCCCGAGAAGTCCCCTCCTCCCCACCAGGAAGCCTGAGGAGTCCCAAGGGCTTGTTGTTCAGTTATGTCTGACTCTGAGCCCGAGGACTGTAGCCCGCCAGGCTCCTCTGCATGGGATTTCCCAGGCAAGGAGACTGCAGTGGGTTGCCCATCCCCTTCTCCAGGGGAGCTTCCTGGCCCAGGGATGAAACCCGCGTCTCTTACGTCTCCTGCATTGGCAGGTGGGTTCTGTACCACTAACGTCCCCTGGGAAGCCCTAAGGGCTAAGCTTCTGTTAATGGCTCAGCAGACCCACTGGCCTGGCCTGCCGNGGGAGCTTCCTGGCCCAGGGATGAAACCCGCGTCTCTTACGTCTCCTGCATTGGCAGGTGGGTTCTGTACCACTAACGTCCCCTGGGAAGCCCTAAGGGCTAAGCTTCTGTTAATGGCTCAGCAGACCCACTGGCCTGGCCTGCCGGGGGCTCCGGAAATCCCAGTCAGTGTGAAGCTGGGTGTGTGAGCCTCACTGTTGAGAGGCACGGTGTTTACCGACAGCCCCTGGTGGAGGAGAGGGTGCTCGGGTGGTCCTGCTGCACTGTCATTTTACTCCACCTGGTCCACAGGAATGATTGCTGAGCAGAGACAGACTGGAAGGGACGGCGATCTCAGGGCCTGAGACGAGGCGACCCCAGCACACCGTCTGCGTCACCCACCGCAGTAGCCTGCACTGATGTGCCTTTCATGCACTGGGTGAGACAGGGTCAGGCCACACAAGCCCCACCCCCGCCCCTATTTTATCTGTAAAATGATTAAGACGGAACCAGATCGTGACCTTCCTGGTCTTAGGAGGTGGTGGGCAGGCCTGGGCGAGCCAGGCAGGTTCATCTGCAGGACGCCTGATGCTCCTCTCACTCTGCTCACGGGGGTTCCTGGAGGAGGATGCCTTCAGACACCATGATGCCGGCCAGTGGGAGTGATGGAGGGGCTTCTGTGTTCTCGGCACAGCAGCCGATTTCCAGGGCCCTGCATGCAGACTCAGGGGAGGAGACACAGCCTCTGTGTCCACATCATCAACTCCAAAGTTGCTGACACAGCTGACCATGTGGAGACGCAGCCGCTCCGACCTTGTCCACAGGGATGCCTGGAGGCCCCGCCCGGCCCTCCCAGGGCTCCTCCAGCTCCTGGCGGCTTCTCCCTGCTTCCTCCCACTGACATGCTTTCCGGGGTCACCTCCTGCAGCCAGGGTCCCTCGGAGCAGCCTTTGGGAAACACCACCAGGCCTTGAACTTGCCCACACACGGCGCCTCGCTGAAAGCTTGCAGGCCCTTTTCATGTNACACACACACACACACACACACACACACACACACACTCGATCAGTTTGTCCAACAGGTACAAACTTCTCCATCCCCATTGCCATGTAGGCAACCTTCATCTCTCTTAGATTGTGGCAGCATCTTCTGGGCTTCCCTCCATCCTATCTCTTTCCCACGCTTCCGGCAGAATGATCTTCCCAGTGAGAAATCTAATCAAGGTGTCCTTGTCTAGGCTGTTGTCTTTCAATCATTAAGTTGTGTCCAGCTCTTTGCGACACCATGAACTATAACACGCTGGGCTTCCCTGTCCTTCACTATCTCCTGGAGTTTGCTCAAACTCATGTCCATTGAGTTGGTGATGTTACCCAACTGTCTCACCCTCTGTCCCCTCCTCCCTCTGCCCTCCAGCATTAGGGTCTTTTCCAGTGAGTTGGTTCTTCGTATCAGATGGCCAGTGCATTGGAGCTTCAGCTTCAGCATCAGTCCTTCCAATTTATATTCAGGGTTGATTTCCTTTAGGATTGACTGGTTTGACCTCCTTGCTGTCCAAGGGACTCTCAAGAGTCTATGTAAACTGTCAATGAGTTCCCACTAATCTTAGAACAAGCTCTTTTTATATGGTTATACATCCTGTCTCTGTATTCATNTTCAGGGTTGATTTCCTTTAGGATTGACTGGTTTGACCTCCTTGCTGTCCAAGGGACTCTCAAGAGTCTATGTAAACTGTCAATGAGTTCCCACTAATCTTAGAACAAGCTCTTTTTATATGGTTATACATCCTGTCTCTGTATTCATTCTTTCCCCTAATCTTATTTCATGTCACTGACACTTAATGCCAGCCATAATGAACTGCTGTATATTTCTAAAGGGATCTGTTGTCTGGTTTCACTCAAGACCTTTGCACAGGTTGCTTCCTCTAACTGGAACCCACTCTCCACTCTTTGCACAGCTAATGCTTGCTTTCCATTAGGCCTCAGATTAGATGACTTTGTCTCAGAAAGCATCTCCCAAACCCAATTCTCAACTGGTTTTGCCTTCCAGATGCTCCCACCGTACCTGTACTTCTCATAAAGGATTTTGCAATCTTTGCTTGTTTTTCCTCAACTCACCTTGACACTTGTTTTTCTTTTCTAATTTTATTTTAATACAATTTTTAAAAGGTTTCTTTCCATTTACAGCTATTACAAAATATTGACTACATTTCCATATTGTATGATACATTCTTGAGTCTTTAATACATCTAAACATTTGTACCTTCCACTCCCTCACTCCTAAATTCCATTCCCCCTCAACTGGTAATCCCTGCTTTGTTCTCTGTGAGTCTGTTAGAGCAGTATTTTTTAAAATTTTTATATTGGAGTATAGTTGANTCTTGAGTCTTTAATACATCTAAACATTTGTACCTTCCACTCCCTCACTCCTAAATTCCATTCCCCCTCAACTGGTAATCCCTGCTTTGTTCTCTGTGAGTCTGTTAGAGCAGTATTTTTTAAAATTTTTATATTGGAGTATAGTTGATTTACAATATTGTGTTTCAGGTATACAGCAAACTGATTTAGTTCTATACATACATCTATTCTTTTTCAGGTTTTTCCCCTTCTAGGTTATTACAGACTATTTAGCAGAGTTTTCTGTGCTATACAGCACAAGTAATTCAAAGTGTACATTTGTACAGCAAAGTAATTCAGTTATACATACATATACATATATCTATATCTATTCTTTTTCAAATTGTTTTTCCATTTAGGTTATTACAGAATATTGAGTATTCTCTGTGTTATACAGTAGGTCCTTGTTGGTTATCTATTTTACATATAGCACTGTGTATTATGTCAATCCCAAACTCCCAGTCTAACCTTGCCTGGCCCCATCCTTTCCCCCTGATAACCATAAGGTTCATTCTCTAATGAATGAGTCTGGTGAATCTGTTTCTATTTTGCAGATGCAAATCTGTTTCATTTGCATCATTTTTTTAGATTCTGCATGTAAGTGCTATCATATGATATTTATCCTTCTGTGTCTGATTTACTTCACTTAGTATGACAATCTACAGGTCATCCATGTTGCTGCAAATGGCATTATTTCATTCATTTTAATGGTTGAGTAATGCTCCATTTTATATATGTACCACATCTTTATTCATTCTTCTGTCCATGAACATCTAGGTTGCTTCCATGTGTTGATTATCGTAAATAATGCTGCAGTGAACATTAAGGTGTATGATTCTTTTCAAATCATGGTTTTCTCTGAATATACGCCCAGGAGTAGGATTGCGGGATCATACGGAAGCTGTACTTTGTTTTTTAAGAAGCCTCCAAGCTCTTCTCCATAGTGGCTATACTAATGGGCGTGTATTCCCAGCAAGAGTGGAAGAGGATTCCCTTTTCTCCACACCCTCTTCAGCATTTGTTCCTAGTCTGTTTGATGATGGCTGTTCTGACTGGTGTGAGGTAACCCACTAGTATTCTTGCCTGGAAAATCCCATGGGCAGAGGAGTCTGGTGGGCTACTGTCCATGGGGTCACAGAAGAGTCAGATATAACTTAGAGACTACACAACAGCATCACCTCATTGTAGTTTTGATTCACATTTCTCTAACAACTGGGGATGTCAACCATTTTTCCATGTGCTCTTTGGCTATCTATATGTCTTCTTTGGAGAAATGTCTATTTAAAATCTGCCCATTTCTTGATTGAGGTTTTTTAGTTTTGCTATAGAGCTGCATGAGCCATTTGTTTACTTTGGAGATTAATTTGCTGTCAGTCCCTTGGTTTGCAAATATTTTTCCCATTCTACAGGTTATTTTTTTCCATTCTGTTTATGCTTTGCTTTGCTGTGCAAAAGCTTTAAAGTTTAATTTGATCCCATTTGTTTGACAATTTTCATTTTTATTTTTATTACTCTAGAAGGTAGATTAAAAAAGATATCGCCCTGAATTATGTCAGAGTCTTCTGCCCGTATTTCCCCGTAAGAGTTCTATATTATCTGGTCTTATATTTAGGTCTTTAATCCATTTTGAGTTTATTTTTGTGTAGGGTGTTAGAGAATATTCTAATTTGGACTTATTTTCGCGTGAAAGTGGCAAGGGCTACAAACCAGAACTTGAATTACTAGTTTTGTTGATTGTCTAGACTCACCACTATGTCCACCTCCCTTTGATGTTCTCAGCACTGTTACCAAACCACACTTGGTTCTGCCCTCCCCCACATGCAGTAAAGCCAATCTCCTGACACTGGGTTGTGGTGAAGGAAAGTGCAGTTATTTATTGCTGGGTGCCAAGCAAGGAGTCCAGACAGCTAGTGCTTGAAAGGCCCAAACTCCCCAAAGGCTTTCAGGGAAAGGTTTTCAAGGACAAGGTGAGGAAGGGGGGTTGTGGGATATGTGATCAGCTCACGGACATTTTTCTGATCGGTTGGTGATGAGGTAATCAGGAGTCAACATCAATCTTCTGGGGTCTACGTGTCTGTGAATAGCATATAGTTAGCTTCTTCCACCTGGTGGGGGTTTCAATATTGCAAAACAGCTCACAGACATGGCTCAGAATATTATTTATAGCCCTTGAAGAGAAATTAAAGATCCTTGAAGAGAAATTAAAGATCCTTGACTTTACTTAATGACTAAACTGTTATCGTTTTGTCCTATTTGGCTGCTTTCCTTTGCTTCTGCATTGTCTCACTTCTCTAATTAAATTTATTGTTTGCCTACAGTTTGTCTACAGACAAAAGACAGTTGAAAGACATCAGTGGGTTGGGTGGGGGCTGTTTCTGTTATGGGAAGGCCCTGTAGGGTCTTGCTTAGTTGCACAGACACTGACTTGATGCTTAATAAACATTTATTGAAAATGTATGAATATATAAAAAAGATGAATGAATGAACATCAGGAGGCCTACAATTTCCCTGAGCCTTCTATCTGTTGCTTTGGAGGAAAGGTTCAAGGTGCCTGACTTGACAGCCATGGACCACTTTGCCACTATCCTTGGGGTGTTGCCTGAATCTTTTTGCCCTGGTATGGTGAACCAGGATCAATAAGCTGAGGCTCAAGTTTCCCAAAGTGCCCATGGGTGCCCCCTAAATACCTTTTCATTAGCGTGTAATTGGCAGAGTTGTCCTAGATTCGGGCCTTGGTTGCATTCCTTAGTGGTGAAGGCCACTTACATAAGCTGAGTGGGCTGCCTTTGAGACATATCCAGGGCTTGCAGGGGAAATTTTCCTTCTCTCCATCGTTTGTTTGCTTGCTGCAGTGAAGATATTTTTGGATTTTGGCTGAGTCGGTCTCTCTTTCTGGCCTGTGTACCCCTAGGGAATTGCTGCTCCTACAGATGGAAACTAATTGAAAAGTAACTGTAGGCCAGGTCCGGAAACAGGAAGAGGAAGAGAGCTGCAGGGGGCCCTGGCCTGTCCCCCCACCCCACACTACCCCAGGGCCCCACCCCGGGGTCTATTAGGACTTGAGCATAATTTCTGAGCTGAAACATTCCAGGAAGTGCTCTACTGAGGGAGATGCCCTGAGGTTCTCCGCAGCAGAGTGAATACAGCAGGATGAGCCCCCTAGAAAGACCGCTGGTGCAGAGGAGTGGATCCTAGGTTCAAGACAGGGCTCTGGCTTAGAACCTGGGTAACAATAGGGAGGTTATTTAACTTCTCTGCACCTCAATTTCCTCATTTGTAAAATGGGAACAATATCACTGTAACCCTATTTTGCAAGATTGTTTAAGAATTAGATCATTTGAACCCTGCCTGACCCATAATAAAATCTCAATAAAACTCATCTAGTCATTATATTTGAAATGGAGATGCAAGAAATATCTTTGGATGAATAAAGACCTGGCTACAGGAAAAGCAAGCTTGAGATCTAGTTTGGCAGCAAGGCTTTTTTTCCATCATTTAACCAAAACTCTGATCTGGCTTTCCAGGACAAAATTAAAAGCCCTGTTTATCCATGTATTTAATAGAAGGCAGTGTGTTGCAGTGAAAAGAGCAGAACATTGAGAATTAGACAAGATCTGGGTTTTAAATGTGACCTGAGTAACTTTGGGAAAATGACTTTGTTTCTGTAAGACTCAGCTTTCAAATCTGTAAAATGGGTAAAATGATAGTACAGTTTACAAAGGAGAGGGGATTAAATAAGATACCATATTATAATGCTGGTCAAAGAGATGTTATGATTACTGATGCTATGATTATTGAACTGAGGAAATCACTTGTAGGCCCTAGAAATTTCTGATTCCACATGAGTGGTGATATGAACTCACCCCCNTGGGGCTCTGGCCCCCTGGATCCAAATCACCACTCCTGGCACCCGGCCCGTCTCTCTCTCTCTCTTTTAAAATTTATTTACTGTTGGCCGTGTTGGGTCTTGGTGGCCGTGCGTGGGCCTTTTTCTAGGTGTCGAGAGCGGGAGCTCTTTCCCATTGCGGTCTGGTCTCCTCTTGGCGGTGGCTTCTCTTGTCCTGGAGCAGGGGTCCCAGGGTGTGCAGGCTTCCGTGGTTGTGGCTTCCGGGTTGCAGAGGACTGGCTCAGTCTCAGTGCTTGTGGCCCATGGGCTTTGCAGCCCCTAGGCAAATGAGAGCTTCCCAAATTAGGGATTTAGCCCATCCGTCCTGCACTGGCCGGCAGATTATCCACCACCGAGCCGTCAGGGAAGCCCTCTCTGTCTCTTGGTCTCTCCTGTGTTGCCAGGTGTGAGTGGGTCAGCTGCTCTGCCTGCGCGAGCTCTGGCTGACCGTCACCTGCCTGGAGCCTGGGCGTCATGCGTGAGCAGCTGGGCACGGCGGACAAGCCCATGAGGGCTGAGTTCCAGCTTCTGTGGGTCACAAAGGGCGACGTTTTAAGGACAGCTTCGATGGGCATGTCCTCCAGTGAGGAACCCAGCCTTGGAGCCTTGCCCGGCGCTGGCCGTGGTGCTGGCCAGCTGCTCCCCCGAGCTCACTGAGGACAGTGGATGGTAAAGTTCTGACTGTTAGGGCAGCACCCGGCCTCTCATAAATGCCCCTCAGAGCTGCTAGAACTGACTGGGAGATGACAATTTTTTGGCAAAAAGTTCCAGCCACTCTAGAGGTTTTTCTCAACTGGGGCAGCCAGTCAATGTCACAGACAGTTGTTTATCTGCCCCAGTTCACCTCCCTCAAGTTGTTCCACTTCCAGTCCAGGCTGTGCCCCAAATTTAGCTTCTCGGCCACCAGGAGTTGGGGTGGCTTCTCCCGAGGAGGATGGAGAGACAGGTTCCTCCAAGCTGGGCACTTGGCCCTGACATCTCCCCACAACCCCGCCTGGCACTAAACAGTGGCTGGTAGGGGGCTCCTGAGTGGCTGAGCACTGGAAGTCAGCTAACCAACCTCCAACTCAGACATCGTCTCACCTTCTATATGAGTGATTTTGAAGCAATGACCTTCATTCACATTAGGGAACTGTGTGCTTTTCTGAGAAGGTGTTAGATGCTGAAGCTTTTCCTGAATAAGCAAAATGGGAGGTACAGCCCGGCATTTCTGGGTGGTTCTGGAGCTGAGCATCCCTCCTGGACTGCTGGTCAGCAGCGAGGCAGGAGAGTGCAGGGGGCTCGGTGGATCAGGGCTTGCCCATGTCCCGTGTCATCACACGAGACTTGGGAAGTTGGAGGGTAAACCCTGCTGACTTTTCTGAGTAGTGAGAGGACAGAAACATCCTCAGGCCTCTGTGTCACTTTGTCCCAACCACCCACCAGTGGACAGCCTGATACCGAGGAAGATGCACTCAAGCTGGTTTTCCTGAGGCCCAGACCTTCCCCTTCCACCATTGCTGGCACCATGTGGACTCACAGAAGAGTGGGCGCTGCAAGGGGACTGGGAATGGGCGGGCAGGGTTGAACTGACTGGTCTGGGTCCATGGAAGTCCCGAAGCTGAGCTGGGGGCCAGCTGCTCTCTCCCCCACAGCACGTTGTTCAGATCCCGGCTCTGTTGAACCCAGTCTCTCTCCAGATGGAAGCACCTCGACCTCTGATTTGGAGCCCCTCCCTCTCCCATCTGGATCCCAAGCTGGGCTTGGGGGCTAGGATCCCACTTCCCTGACCCTCCATCAGAGAAACCTTGCCCGCTGTGATCAGCTGGGGTCTCACATTTTGATGATGGATTTGCAAAATTTTCAGTAAACAAAATGATAAGACTGTGTATGTGTTTGAATAAAAATAAAGTCATGACATCTTGGTTCTTCATAAATAAAGTCAATATTCACATAATTGAATTTGTTATTTTAACATCTCAGGCTAAAGGACCTGTGGGGTCCCTGTGACCTGTGCTCCAAGAGGGAGGCAAGTGGACAGAACTCGTCACAACTCCCTCCTGGTGACAGATGCAGGCCAGAAGGACATGATGTCCCAGGAGACAGCACTGTCTGCCCTGACTGCCTCCATTGCCTCTGGGAAGCAACAACCTGTGGAGAGCCCCGGGGCTTCTGGGTGGTCCATCCCTGCAGGAGGCATTATCTGGCTGTGTGTGGACACAGGAGTCAGCTGGACATTGCTGTGCTCCTGCTTACCACCCTAACCCAGGTGCCTTACGGTCCTTGACAAAGAGGCTGGGAAGGGAAAGTCTCCACCTCATAGTTGACAAAGGATAGCGTGGGAGGGAAGGTACGAGAAAAGAAGGCCTGATGTGGGGCTGGGACAGTGGAGGGGGGGGGCGGTGAAGAAAGTTTACACAACTCAGCTGGAGACCACAGCCTCCCCACACCACACCCATTGCTTTTCGTGTATAAAATACAATTGCACGTGTTTAAATTTTATACAATTCATTAAAGCAAAGGTGGGAAGTGCTTTCTGATCATTAAAATTCAGACAAGCCCATTCTTGGATTTGAGGCCATGAATAAAAGTGGCACTTTGCCGATTGCACCTTGCTAGGTCACCATTTACCCGCAGCCAACGACATCTCTCAGGTAATTGATTGCTCCTTGCCGGGGAAAAACAAATGCAGGCTGAGCCGAAGTTATTGCTACTTATTACGCTTCACTTTAACATGGAAATTGGGGCTCCAAATGAGACAACAAGTTAACCCAGAGGTGGTGGAAACAGACAGAATCGTTTTAGAAGATGGTCCAGGTTTGCTGGGACCCACTCTGGGCAGGGGCAGTCCTTGTTGCTCAGCCCCCTGTTCTCACAACAGAGGCAGGGAGATGTCCACCCCCGCGGTGCTGAAGGGAGCTCAGCCCCCTGTTCTCACAACAGAGGCAGGGAGCTGTCCACCCCCGCGGTGCTGAAGGGCTGGGCAGCCCTACCTCTGCCTGGGCCCCACCCCCTCCAGGGGACCTGGCTTCTTTGCCTCAGCTGACCCCCACCTCGACCTCGCCTGATGTGGTCAGAAGGGTCAGACCTTGGCTCTCCTTGGGCCGCTGACCCTGAGGAGATCTGAGTGGGCAGCAGGATACACCTGATCCTTGGAAGGGTGAGCCCAATTTCCATCCATTTTTCCACCCATGGCAACTAGCTGCCACTCTGGCCCCACCTGCTCTCACCTCTGGGCTTAGAAGAGCAGAGACTCTGTGGTGGGCTTTGAGGAAATTCCTCAGCCTGCCCCTCGCCTGGCCTGAGCCTTGCGGGAATGAGGGGCTCATCTCAGGCTGCAGGTGGGAGGGTCCTGGCACCCAGAGCTCCTCAGTCAGGAACAGGGCGGGGCTCCCACCCCAAGATGCTCTTGTCCAGCCTGGGGCAGAACAAACTGCTTCTCACAAAGCAACTAAGCATGAAGCCATCGGGCCACAGAGCCAGTGTGGAGTCCGGAGGTGACGGTGCGGCTGAGGGAACAGAGTGGGCTCTCCTTCTGAGCCAGGGGTTGAGGAAGGACACAGCTGCAGATAAGGAACAGCTGCATGGAGGCTAGGATGATGATGGGGGGCCCTCCAGGCAGAGAGAAAAGAGAAGGCAGATCCTGCCTGGAGCATTTGGGGGACAGTAACGAGGTCCCTGCTCCCTGGGATTCAGTTGCATTCACTGAAAGAACACTGTGCCAAACAGTTGTTTCACACAGCTTGTAAGAAACACCTCTATGTATCTAATATGGGAACAAGTCCTTACCTGCAGACAGAAAGGCTTGCAATCCATTTGCTGTTAGAACACTAACAGCTCTGGGAAGTTGCTAAGTAGCCCTGGAAACACCAGAGTTACCGATCTGTTAAACAATTCCCTACATTCACCATATACTGGGCATAAGTTCCATTCTGTGAAAGAACATTGCCATGAATTCGCCTTGCAAGTCGCTTGTTTAAAACATCTCATTATTTCAGTGTACGCATTTCTAAAGGGTTTTTTCTTCCATTCATAGACACAACAGTGAACTGAGAGCAGCTTAAAAGCAGCTTCTAGAAACTCAAGTGCGGCAGGTCTGTGGCAGGTATGTGAGACAAGGCACTGTGTGTGTCATGCAGTGAACCAAGGGGTGAGGGGGGCTTCAGGGGACAGCGAGTGCGACGCAGACCCGAGCAGAGGAACCAGAGAGAGCCGAGCGAGAAGTCCAGGCCGGCCGGCGGGTCCTGGGGTTCCTGCACAGACTGCGTCTTTTATGTCAAGTGAGATGAGATGAGAGCCTCTGGAGGGTTCTGAGCTAAGAACTGGGCTTAAACATTGTGTTCAAGACAGACTTCAGGTACGGGGGGCAGAGTTAGGAATCTAGGAGGGGAGCAAGCCCATTGGTTCAGGAAGAGGTGATGGTTTGACCAGGTGATCCTCAGAGGGGTTTGAGATGTGCTTGGATTCCAGATGAACATCTAAGGTGGAGCCAAACAGAGCTGGCTGATGGATCAGATGTGGAGGGTGTGTGTATGTGAGAGAGAGAGAGACAGAGGGAGAGAGGGAGGCAGGGAGAGAGAGACACCAAGAATGCTCCAAGCCTTTTCCCTGAGAACCTGGAAGGAAGGGCTGTAGCTGAGAGAGTGATGAATTAGGTGATGAATTAGACTCTGTCAGGTCAGTTTGATGGTGGAAAGCAGGGAGTGGGCCTTGAGACTCTGAAATTTAGTTTTCAACATTTTTTAAGAAGAGAAGCCAGCAGAGATGCTTACACGTCGTTTAGAGAACCATCCAGATTCGAGGGGAGCAGCTGGGCTGGACACAGGCATGGAGGGTTATGGGCCCAGCAGTCACAGTACATAAAGCCGCAGGATGAGTCAGGTCTCTAGGGGGTGGCTGGGCGGGCAGAGAGAAGGCCTGTCCCATCCCTGGTCCCTACCGTCCGCAGGCTGAAGTCCAGGCCTGGGGGTGATGGCACCGGGCTCCAGTCCCGAAGCCTTTGGCCTCACCATTCCTTTCCGGATCACCCACAAGAGACATCCAGGACCAGTTAACATGTACGCACCCGAGCAGATTGAACCGGGACTTTGCAGATGTGGCCTGGGAATCTGAATTCTTTTTAAAAGCCCTCATTCTCATCTCCTTGTCCCCGTTGAATGCTGTGCAGATTACAGTTTGAGAAGCACCCCTCTCAAGGCAGGGCAGACTATTGAGGCTGGCATAGCAGCAGACTACTGAGGCTGGCAGCTCCTTGGAGCACCCCCCCAACCCCACTCAGGGCATCTGAACAACCACCCCTTTTGCACTGAAGTGACAACCCCTCAAATCAGAAACACACTTTCCCACCACTTTACCCAGCTTCTCAGAATCCCCCACGGGGGTTGGAGGAAGTACTAAGGTTCCATCACAGGAGTAGACAGGTGGGATGTGCTAATCTGGACTGGAGGCACAGGAGGGGTGAGAGGCACACACAGCCAGGACGGGAGAGCTGCTCTCAGGCGTCAGCTGAGAGCAGAGGATGCAGAGGAAGCATCTCATGTGAGACGCTGAGTGTCTTTTGGTGGGGAGGCTGAATGTGAGCCCAAAGCACATTCCCTCGGCTGTAACTTCACCCCTGAAGTTCCAACTTGATAGTCATGCCTTTGATGATGTCTTTTCTTCGGTGTTGGGAAGGAAAGGTCTCCAGAGGAACAAAACAATCATCTTCATAGTTTTTTTTTTAAAGTAATGCCTTTATGGGCACAAAATTCACATGTCATACTGTTCACCCATCTAAGCCATGAAGTTCACAGTTTTTGGTACATTCACAGTTATACAACCATTACTGCAATCAGTTTTGAATGTTTCAATCACCCTAACAAGAAACCTCAGAGCCATTAGCCACCACTTTCCATTCCACCAACCCTCCTCCCAGATACAGATCACTGATCTGCGTTCTGTCCATCTAGACATTTCCCATAAATGCAGTTATGTTATCTGGCCTTTCGTGATGGACTTCTTTCACAAAGGATGAGGTTTTGAAGGTTCCTTGATGCTGTAGTGTGCTTCAGCATATCATTTATATTTATATAGCTTGGATAATAGCCTGTTGTATGGATATACTGCATCTTATTTATTTGTTCAATAATTGACGGACGTTTTCCCTCTTTGGGGCTACTGTAAATAATGTTGCTATGAACATTTGTCTGCAAGTTTTCATTTCTCTTGAGTAGGGACCCAGGAGTGGAGATGTGGTCAGATGGTATTATGATGCGTAACGTTTAGAGGAAATTCTAGAGTAGCTGCTAAGTCGCTTCAGTCGTGTCTGACTCTGTGGGACCCCACAGACGGCAGCCCATCAGGCTCTCCTGTCCCTGGGATTCTCCAGGCAAGAACACTGGAGTGGGTTGCCATTTCCTTCTCCAATGCATGAAAGTGAAAAGTGAAAGTGAAGTCACTCAGTCCTGTCTGACTCTCAGCGACCCCATGGACTGCAGCCTACCAGGCTCCTCCATCCATGGGATTTTCCAGGCAAGAAACTGGAGTGGGTGCCATTGCCTTCTCCGCAGCTACATTTTACATATTCATTCCTATTTATTTTCATCAACAAGGCCTGAGGGTTGCAATTTCCCCACAACCTCACCGACACTTGCTATTATCTATCTTTTTATTGTAGTCATCCTGGTGGGTGTGAAGTTTTATCTCACTGTGTTTTGATTTGCATTTCCCTGATAACTAATGGTACCAAGTACAGTTTCATTTGCTTATTGGCCACTTAGATGTCATTTATGGGGAAGTGTCTATTCAAATACTTGGCCTATTTTAATTTGTGTTGTCTTTTCGTTCTTGAGTTTTAAGAGTCTTTTTTATATTCTAGCAAAAATCTCTTACTATATATGTAACCTAGAAAAAATTCTCCCAGTCTAAGGATTGGCTTTTTACTTTTCTTGACAGTGTTTTCAAAGCACAAAAGTTTTAAATTTTGATTATCTTTTTTTTTCTTTAGGTTTGTTTTGTTTCTTATGCTTTGAGTGTATTATCTAAGAAACTGTTGCCTGACCTAACTGAGGTCACAAAAATTTATGTTTATATTCTTTTCTAAGAGCTTTATAGTTTTGATACTAAATTTAACTGTTAGCTCCATTTTGAGTTCGTTTTTTTATATCATGTAAGGTACTCTGCAAATTACTTCATTTGTGCCATTTATTGAAAAGATTATTTCTCCCATTGAATTGTCTTGGCAACCATGTCAAAATTCAATTGATCAGAAAAGCTTATTTTCTGGGTTCTATTTTATTTTGTTCAACTCTATTCTATTCCATCCCAACCAGTTCCACTGAACCGTCTATCCTTATGTAAACACTACACTCTACTGTCTTAAATGCAGTAGCCACGTAGTAAGTTTTAAAAATCAGGAAGTATAAGTTGTCCAGTTTTGTTCTTTTTCATGATAATTTGACTGTCCTTGAATTTCTATATGAATTTTAGGATCAGCATATGGGCTTCCGTGGTGGCTCCACTGGTAAAGAATCCACCTGCAATGTGGGAGACCTGGGTTCAATCCCTGGGTTGGGAAGATCCCCTGGAGAAGGGAAAGGCTATCTACTCCAGTATTCTGACCTGGAGAATTTCATAGAGTGTATAGTCCATGGGGTCACAAAGAGTCAGACATGACTGAGTGACTTTCACAAATTCCTACAAAGAAGTCAGCTGAGAGTTTTGTTGGGAATTGCATTAAATCTGTATACCAGTTTGGCAAGTATTGCCATCTTAACACTTGTAAATCTTCTGACCCATGATCATGGGGCATCTTTCTATTTATTTGGGTGTTTGATTTTTTTTAACACTATTTTTTAGTTTTGAATATATGTTTTGAATTTCTCTTGCTAGCTTTATTCTTATATATTTTATTATTTTCATAGTACTGTATAGAGCTGTTTTTTAAATTTCAACTTTAGATTGTTCACAAGTGTATAGAAATATAATTTATTGTCTATATTGATCTTGTGTCCTAGAACTTGCTGAATTTGCTTTGTTAGTTCTAATAACTATAATAACTTCACAGGTTCCTTAGAATTTTTTTATACACAGTGTCATGATATCTGCAAATAGAGATAGATTATTCTTCCCTTCCAATCTTCAGACTTTGTATTTATTTTTCTAGCCTAATTGCCCTGGGTAGAACCTCCAGCACATAACTGAACAGTAGGATGGGAATGGACATTCTTATCTTATTTCTGAACGTAAGGGAAAAACATCCAGTCTTCCACCATTAAGTGCGACGGTGCTGTGAGTTTCTTGTAACTTCCCTTTATCAGGCTGAGGAAGTTCCTTTTATCCTGAGTGTGCTGTAATCTCCTTTTCTTTTACCATGACATGTTGTTGAGCTTTCTTATACACATTTTAAAAATATATTAAAAGTATCATGAGGTTCCTGTTTTTCATCTTATCAAACAGTTCAATTCAGTCGCTCAGTCATGTCCAACTTTGTGACCCCATGGACTGCAGCACCCCAGGCCTCCCTGATCACCAGCAGCTCCTGGAGTTTACTCAAACTCATGTCCATTGAGTCGGTGATGCTATCCAACCATCTCAACCTCTGTCATCCCCTTCTCCTCCCACCTTCAACCTTTCCTAGCATCAGGGTCTTTTCAAATGAGTCAGCTCTTTGCATCAGGTGGCCAAAGTACTGGAGTTTCNCCCCAGCTCCATTACGAGTCTCTGCAGGCTGGTCCTAGGGACACACCTGCCTCCAGGTGCCTAGACCCCAGGATCCTCCCCAGCCACAGGCACATACCGTTTCCCCTCCTTGCTCCACTCTGGGGAGCCCACAGGAGTCCAGATGGGAGATCTGGCATTTGTGGCAGTGGGTGCACAACCCGCCTTCATTGGTAAACCGCATGCCTGGGCTCCTCTCTCCTGGGACCATGGAAGCAAGTGGTGGAAGGTGTAGCAGTGTGTACTCTGCCTCCACATAGAGAGAAAACTCTAATTTGGATCACAGTTCAGACAGGATCTCAAACATCAAATAATCCAGCACCTGTGAAAATATGTCTGTGTTCCCACTGGTCTAGGAAAGCCTTGGTCTTCCAGGCTTGTGCACAACGGTTCAGTTCAGTCTCTCCGTCGTGTCCAGCTCTTTGCGACTCCATGGGCTGCAGCACGCCAGGCCTCCCTGTCCATCACCAACTCCCGAAGCATCCTCAAACTCATGTCCATTGAGTCGGTGATGCCATCCAGCCATCTCATCCTCTGTCATCCCCTTCTTCTCCTGCCTTCAGTCTTTCCCAGCATCAGGATCTTTTCAAATGAGTCAGTTCTTCACATCAGGTGGCCAAAGTATTGGAGTTTCAGCTTCAACATCAGTTCTTCCAATGAACACTTAGGAATGATCTCCTTTAGGATGGACTGGTTGGATCTTCTTGCAGTCCAAGGGACTCTCAAGAGTCTTGTCCAACACCACAGTTCAAAAGCATCAATTATTTGGCGCTCAGCTTGCTTTTAGTCCAACTCTCACATCCATACATGGCTAATGGAAAAACCATAGCCTTGACTAGACGGACTTTGTTGGCAAAGTAATGTCTCTGCTTTTTAACATGCTGTCTAGGTCGGTCATAACTTTCCTTCCAAGGAATAAGCTTCTTTTAATTTCATGGCTGCAGTCACCATCTACAGTGATTTTGGAGCCCCCCAAAATAAAGTCTGCCACTGCTATTGTGCACTACAGGAGTTCTTAAAAGCCTTTCTCGGCTGGCTCTAGATGGGAGGTGAAGTTTCAGGTCCTGTCCTGGCTCTCAGGCTGTGCACAGTCTTGGAAGCCCCTCTCTGGCCAAGCACCTGGCAGCGATGTGTGTGCCTCTAACTCAGATAGAAGCTGGGAAGCGGGGACGGCTCAGAGCTGGAATCCCCCTGCCCTAAGCATCAGGAACTGGCTCTTTTGGAAAAAGGCTTGGAGCCAGCCTGGCCTGGTCAGACTCCCAGCTCTGTCTCATTCACTCATCCATTTATTAACTAGCTGTCATTGAGCATCTACTGTGAACCAGGCTCAGTGGCACTGAGTACTGGAGATACAAGTGATGAGCAAGATAGACAAGAAGAGCAAACACAGAGAAATGGCAAGGAAATCACAGGGTCATTTCAGACAATGTTAAGTGCTTTAAAGTTTATTACATAAGGTGAAATAGAAGAGATGAATGGGGAGGATATTTTGGTTGGGTGGACGTGGAAGGCTTTTTAGGAAAGGGGAGACTTGGATTAAGACCTGAGAAGGGGGATTTCCTGATAGTCCAGTGGCTAAGACTCCATGTTCCGAATGCAGGGGGCCTGGGCTCAATCCCTGGCTGGGGAAGCAGATCTCACATGCTACAACTGAGAGTGTGCATGCCACAGCTAAAGGTCCCACATGCCGCAGCTAAGACTGGGCACAGTCTAAGAAATAAGTATTAAAAGAAAACAAAAGAAAAAAGTCTTGAGATGGAACCAATCAGGGAAAAAACAGATGTGTATAAGAGACAGGGACACACCTGCCTCCAGGTGCCTAGACCCCAGGATCCTCCCCAGCCACAGGCACATACCGTTTCCCCTCCTTGCTCCACTCTGGGGAGCCCACAGGAGTCCAGATGGGAGATCTGGCATTTGTGGCAGTGGGTGCACAACCCGCCTTCATTGGTAAACCGCATGCCTGGGCTCCTCTCTCCTGGGACCATGGAAGCAAGTGGTGGAAGGTGTAGCAGTGTGTACTCTGCCTCCACATAGAGAGAAAACTCTAATTTGGATCACAGTTCAGACAGGATCTCAAACATCAAATAATCCAGCACCTGTGAAAATATGTCTGTGTTCCCACTGGTCTAGGAAAGCCTTGGTCTTCCAGGCTTGTGCACAACGGTTCAGTTCAGTCTCTCCGTCGTGTCCAGCTCTTTGCGACTCCATGGGCTGCAGCACGCCAGGCCTCCCTGTCCATCACCAACTCCCGAAGCATCCTCAAACTCATGTCCATTGAGTCGGTGATGCCATCCAGCCATCTCATCCTCTGTCATCCCCTTCTTCTCCTGCCTTCAGTCTTTCCCAGCATCAGGATCTTTTCAAATGAGTCAGTTCTTCACATCAGGTGGCCAAAGTATTGGAGTTTCAGCTTCAACATCAGTTCTTCCAATGAACACTTAGGAATGATCTCCTTTAGGATGGACTGGTTGGATCTTCTTGCAGTCCAAGGGACTCTCAAGAGTCTTGTCCAACACCACAGTTCAAAAGCATCAATTATTTGGCGCTCAGCTTGCTTTTAGTCCAACTCTCACATCCATACATGGCTAATGGAAAAACCATAGCCTTGACTAGACGGACTTTGTTGGCAAAGTAATGTCTCTGCTTTTTAACATGCTGTCTAGGTCGGTCATAACTTTCCTTCCAAGGAATAAGCTTCTTTTAATTTCATGGCTGCAGTCACCATCTACAGTGATTTTGGAGCCCCCCAAAATAAAGTCTGCCACTGCTATTGTGCACTACAGGAGTTCTTAAAAGCCTTTCTCGGCTGGCTCTAGATGGGAGGTGAAGTTTCAGGTCCTGTCCTGGCTCTCAGGCTGTGCACAGTCTTGGAAGCCCCTCTCTGGCCAAGCACCTGGCAGCGATGTGTGTGCCTCTAACTCAGATAGAAGCTGGGAAGCGGGGACGGCTCAGAGCTGGAATCCCCCTGCCCTAAGCATCAGGAACTGGCTCTTTTGGAAAAAGGCTTGGAGCCAGCCTGGCCTGGTCAGACTCCCAGCTCTGTCTCATTCACTCATCCATTTATTAACTAGCTGTCATTGAGCATCTACTGTGAACCAGGCTCAGTGGCACTGAGTACTGGAGATACAAGTGATGAGCAAGATAGACAAGAAGAGCAAACACAGAGAAATGGCAAGGAAATCACAGGGTCATTTCAGACAATGTTAAGTGCTTTAAAGTTTATTACATAAGGTGAAATAGAAGAGATGAATGGGGAGGATATTTTGGTTGGGTGGACGTGGAAGGCTTTTTAGGAAAGGGGAGACTTGGATTAAGACCTGAGAAGGGGGATTTCCTGATAGTCCAGTGGCTAAGACTCCATGTTCCGAATGCAGGGGGCCTGGGCTCAATCCCTGGCTGGGGAAGCAGATCTCACATGCTACAACTGAGAGTGTGCATGCCACAGCTAAAGGTCCCACATGCCGCAGCTAAGACTGGGCACAGTCTAAGAAATAAGTATTAAAAGAAAACAAAAGAAAAAAGTCTTG
>SJYV01038278.1:0-12436 GCA_006410875.1 Neotragus pygmaeus
GGCGACCGCGGCACACAGCCCGGACATCTGTGTAGGGCGAACAAGGCACACAGCCCAAAACTCAGTGAAGGGCGGCCGCAGAACACAGCCAGGACTTTGGCATAGGGCGACCGCGGCACAGAGGCCGGACCTCAGCTCAGGGCGAATGCGGCACAAAGTTCGGACCTCAGCTCAGGGCGACCACGGCACACAGCCCGGACCTTGGTGCAGGGAGACTACGCCTCACAGCCTGGACCTTGGCGCAGGATGACTGCGGCACACAGCCCGGTCCTCGGTGCATGGCGGCTGTGGAACACATCCCATACCTCGGCGCACGGCGACCTCGGCACAAAGGATGGACCTCGGTGCAGGGTGACTGCGGCACACAGCCCGGACCTTGGCACAGTGCTGCCACGGCATACAATTGGAACCTCAGTGAAGGGTGACCATGGCACACAGCACGGATCTCAGTGAAGGGCGACCACGGCACAGAGTCCAGAACTCGGTGCTAGCCAACTGCGGAACACATCCTAGACCTCGGCGCACGGCGACCTCGGCACAAAGGATGGACCTCGCTGCAGGGTGACTGCGGCACACAGCCCGGACTTTGGTGCAGAATGACCATAGCACACAGGCCGGACATCTGCAGAAGTCTACCGTGGCACACAGCCCGGATCTCGGCAAGGGCAAAAGTGGCACACAGCATGGACATCGGTGCAGAGCGACCACAGTACAGAGTCTGGAACTCTTTGCTAGCCGACCGCAGAACACATCCCGTACCTCGGCATAGGGCACCCACGGCACACAGCCCAGACCTCGGCACAGGGCGACAGAGGCACACAGCCCAGAATGCGATGCAAGACGACCAAGGCACACAAACCAGAACTCAGCATGTGCAAAGACGGCACACAGCCCAGAACTCAGTGCACGTCGACCGCGGCACACAGGACAGACCACAATGTAGGGCGACCATGGCACATGGCCCGGGCCTCAGCGTAGGGCGACTGTGGCACACAGCATGAATTTTGGTGTAGGATGACCACAGAACACAGCCCGGACATCTGCAGAAGGCTACCGTGGCACACAGCCCGGACCTCGGTGCAGAGTGTCGGTGCTACAGAGCCCGGAACTCTTCGCAAGCTGAGGGCGGAATACACCCTGACCTCGGCCGTGGGCCACCCTGGCACACAGAACAGACTTCAGCAGATGGCGATCACTGCACACAGCCAGAACTTTGGCGCAGGGCAACCGTGGCACACACGATGGTCCTCGGCACTGGGCGACCATGGCACATAGCCTGGAACTCGGCGTAAAGTGACTGCGGCACACAGCACAAATCTTGGCATAGGATGACCACGGCACACAGCCCGGACATCTGCAGAAGACTACCATGGCACACAGCCCGGATCTCAGCACAGGGCGACAGTGGCACACAGCACAGATGTCGGTGCAGAGCGACCACGGTACAGAGCCCGGAACTCTTCACAAGCTGAGGGCAGAAAACACCCCAACCTCGGCCCAAGGCGACCCTGACACATAGCACAGAATTCGACTGATGGCGACCACTGCACACAGCCAGAACCTCGGCACAGGGCGACCGTGGCACACAGCCCGGACCTCGGTGCAGGGTGACTGCGGCACACAGCCCCAACATCAGTAAAGGGCGACCGCAGCACACAGTGCGGAACTCGTCACTAGCCGACCACGGAACACAGCCTGGAGTTTGGCGCAGGGCGCACGCAGCACACAGGCCGGACCTGGGTGCAGGGCGACCGTGGCACGCAGCCCGTCTCTCGGTGCAGGGCGACCGTGGCACACAGCCAGACCTCAGCGCAGGTTGACCGCGGCACACAGCCTGGACATCTGCAAAAGGCTACTGCGGCACACAGCCCGGATCTTGGCAGGGCAACAGTGACACAAGGCAGGGACCTTGGCGCAGTGTGACCTCTGTACAGAGCCCGGAACTAATCATAAGCCGAGGGCAGAACACACATCGACCTTGGCCCAGGGCGACCCTGGCACACAGCACAGACTTCAGCAGATGTTGAACACTGCAAACAACCCGGACCTCGGAGCCAGGTGACTGCGGCACACAGCCCCGACCTATGCGCATGGCGACCGCGGCATACAGCCTGGAACTGTGTAAGTTGACCGTGGCACACAGCCTGAACCACAGTGAAGGGCGACCATGGCACACAGCCCGAACATCAGTAAAGGGCAACTGCAGTACACAGTATGGAACTCGTCGCTAGCCTACTGCAGAACACATCCCAGACCTTGGCGCATGGCAACCGTGGCACAAAGATGGACCTCATAACTGGGCGACTGCAGCACACAGTCTGGACTTCGGTGCAGGGCGACCATGGCACACAGCCCAGACGTCTGCAGAAGGCTACCGTGGCACACAGTTCGGACCTTGGCACATGGTGACCGTGGCATACAGCATGGACCTTGGCGCTGAGCGACTGCGGCAGAGACATGGGAACTCATCGCAAGCCAAAGGCAGAACACAGCCAGACCTCGGTGCAGGGTGACCGCGACACAGCCCGGACCTCTGCGCAGGGCGACCTTGGCATGAAGCACGGACCTCGGCAGATGGAGACTCCAGCACACAGCCCGGAACTCGGAGGAGAGCGAATGTGGCACAGAGCCCGGACTCGTCCCTAGCTGACCACGGAACACAGCCCAGGCCACGGTGCAGGGCGAATGCAGCACACAGCCCAGAGCTTCGCACAGGGCAACCACGGCACACAGCCCAGAAATCTGTGAAGGGCAACCGCTACACACAGCCCGAACCTCAGTGAAGGGTGACCGTGGCACACAGCCCAGACATCTTTGAAGGGCGAATGGGGAACAGAACCCGATACTCATCGTTAGCCGACCGCAGAACACAGCCCGGACCTCGGCACAGGGCGACCGCAGCACACAGACCGAACTTCGGCACAGGGCAAAAGAGGCACACAGCCCAAAACTCCGTGAAGGGCGACAGCGGAACGAAGCCAGGACTTGGGCGCAGGGTGACCGCAGCACTGAGGCCAGACCTCAGCACAGGGTGAACNTGGATCACAACAAACTGTGGAAAATTCTTCAAGAGATGGGAATACCAGACCACCTTAACTGCCTCCTGAAAAATCTGTATGCAGGCCAAGAAGCAACAGTTAGAACCGGACATGGAACAACGGACTGGTTCAAAACTGGGAAAGTACGTCAAGACTGTATATTGAAAAAAAAGAAAAAAGAAAAAAAGACTGTATATTGTTACCCTACTTAACTTATATTTGCAGAGTACATCATGCAAAATGCCAGGCTGGATGAATCACAAGCTGGAATCAAGATTGCTGGGAGAAATATCAATTACCTCAGATATACACATGATACCACCCTTAATGGTAGAAAGCAAAGAGGAACTAAAGAGCCTTGTAATGAAGGTGAAAGAAGAGAATGAAAAGGCTGGCTTAAAACTCAACATTCAAAAAACGAAGATCATGGCTCCCAGTCCCATCTGTTCAGTTCAGTTCAGTTCAGTTGCTCAGTCGTGTCCGACTCTTTGTGACCCCATGGACTGCAGCACACCAGGCTTTCCTTCTATCACCAACTCCTGGAGCTTACTCATGTCCATTGAGTTGGCGATGCCATCCAACCATCTCCTCCTCTGTCGTCCCCTTCTCCTCCTGCCTTCAATCTTTCCCAGCATCAGGGTCTTTTCCAATGAATCAGTTCTTCACATCAGGGGGCCAAAGTATTGAGTATTCAGGACTGATTTCCTTTAGGATTGGCTGGTTGGACCTCCTTGCAGTCCAAGGGACTCTCAAGAGTCTTCTCCAACACCACAGACCCATCACTTCATGGCAAATAAATGGGGAAACCATGAAAACAGTGAGAGACTTCACTTTCTTGGGCTTGGAATATTAAAAAGCAGAGACATTACTTTGCCAACAAAGGTCCATCTAGTCAAAGCTATATGGTTATTTCAGTAGTCATGTATGGATGTGAGAGTTGGACCATAAGAAAGCTGACCACTGAAGAATTAATGCTTTTGAACTGTGGTGTTGGAGAAGACTCTTGGTCTCATGATCTCAACTTGAGAGTTCCTTGGACTGCAAGGAAATCAAACCAGTCAACCTAAAGGAAATCAGTCCTGGATATTCACTGGAAGAACTGATGTGAAAGCTGAAGCTCCAATACTTTGGCCACCTGATGCCAAGAACTGACTCATTGGAAAAGACCCTGATGCTGGGAAAGATTGAAAGCAGGAGGAGAAGTGAGATAGTTGGATGGCCTCACTGACTTGACAGACATGAGTTTGAGCAAGCTCTGGGAGTTGGTGATGGACAGGGAAGCCTCGTGTGCTGTAGTTCATGGGGTGGCAAAAAGTTGGACACAACTGAGTAAACNAGCAGGAGGAGAAGTGAGATAGTTGGATGGCCTCACTGACTTGACAGACATGAGTTTGGGCAAGCTCTGGGAGTTGGTGATGGACAGGGAAGCCTCGTGTGCTGTAGTTCATGGGGTGGCAAAAAGTTGGACACAACTGAGTAAACTGAACTGAAGAAGTGATTTAAACAAATGTCATGTTTTAATAAAAATGATTTTTTGCAATGACCATTTCTAATTTCACTTGGCCTTGAGTGGTTTCATTATGCTATAATTTAATTAGTTCATTTCAGTCTCAGCTTTCTGGTTAGACTTATTTTCCCCTGATTAAATTTAATACCATCAATAAATTTAAAGGCAAGTGTGCTAGTCTATTTTCATAAACAAGATGGGGGCTTTAGATTCTTCAGCTGCTTTATTAGCAGAGTAAGATACTGCCTCATAAATATGGGTATATCCTACTTCCTCTTGTCCTCAGCACCAACGAACGAAGGCTTCACCTTTAATGTGATTGAGCAAAATACATTCTGACTGTATTCAAAAGGTCATGATCTTGACTGTGAGAAAGCCCCAGAGTGGATTTATAGCGAATTTTCTGAATAAATGATGACTCCAAACACATTTATATTAAACATGTTAACCTTTAACTCATCTACATTTTTAAATAGCATATTAAAGTTATATTTGTGCTCAATTCAATGGGCTTGAAAGAAAGCCCTACAGGCTTCCTATAAATTCATATTAAAGGTTAAAGTGATTCATATATTTTTTTTCTCACAAAATATGGCCAAACATACAAATCTGCAGTGAGCCCAGCACTGAATTTCTGATGGGCACAGCAGGAAATACTGTTCCTAGTATAAAAATTGAAAGATACTTTAAAAAAGAAGTTAACATATTTTAAGCTTTCCTTCACTGGAAATGATCACCATAGCAATGAAGAGAAAGAGAAAAACCCTCATGCCGACTGAAGCTCATTCATCATCCACTTCCAATTCCTTGGTATTTGCATGTTTTGAGACAAGCTGTGGGGCCACAGCACTGTCCGAGGAATCAGGCTCACAGAGCTCCTGGAGGCTCTACCTCTCGGACTGAACACTAATCTAGTAATACACATTCCTACTGGGGCTGAAACAATTTAGCAATAAAGCTAAATCATTATCGGAGTAGACTAAAAAGCTAGATTCCTCAACTACTGTAACATAAAATGTAAACAGTACTAAACACATCAGTCTAGATATGGCACTCATATTCCTACAGATTATTAGTTTTCAAAATATGTCTAATTTACTTCTAATAACTGTACTAAAGTGTAATTTGTTACTTATAAAAACAAATTCTAAAAATGTGTTTAACCCATGGTTATTAGCTTCTCAATAGTATTAGTTATTACAAGCAAACTAGTGGTCAGGTTAATACTACCCACTCAAGCTCTTTTTTTATTAAGTATATAGCATTCCCCTCTTATCTGAAAGAAATACATCTCAAGACCTCAGGTAGACACCTGATATGGCAGACAGCAGCAAATTCTATATATAACACTATGCCTGCATGTGTGCTAATTCACTTCAGTCATGTCCGACTCTTTGTGACCCCATGGACTGTAGCCCTCCAGGCTCCTCTGTCCACGAGATTCTCCAGGCAAGACTACTGGGGATCTTCCTGATCTAGCGATCAAACCTGCCTGCACTGCAGGCGGATTCTTTACCAGTGAGCCACCAGGGAAGCCCATATATCACTATACACTTGTGATAAAGCTTACTTTAAAAGTCAAGCATGGTAAAAGGTTAACAGTAATAACTAATAATAAAATGGAATAATTATATTAATGTACTATAATAAAATTTATGTGAATGTGGTCTCTCTCGAATGTCATACTGTACAAATTTAATGCTTTTTCCTTCTCAGCTAAGCACTCATCACGCACTGTGGCCATAACTTTTGCAGTTTGAGGTATGATAGCAAAAGTAGCATGAATTTCTCTTTCCTTCTTCACAATTTCACAGATAGAATATGATCTGTTCTTACTGTGGATCTTGGCAAATTTGGCAGATGCTTTTTCTCTCCTTAAGAAGTCTAGCACTTTTACCTTTTCACTTAAAAGAAGAAATTTATGGCTTCTCTCTGGGGTATCCAACTGTTGGCATCACTACTCTTGAGCTTTGGGACCATCATTAAGTAAAATGGTCACTGTTCCAGGGTCACTGGAACACAGCACCAACATACCATGACAGTCCATATGAAAACCCAGAAAGCTACAGAGTGATGGACAGGCGAGACTGATTGGACAAACGGACGATTCGCATNCCACAACTCAGTGCAAGTCAAGGGCTGAAGAGAGCCTGGACTTCAGTGCAGTGTGACCGCAGCACACAGCCCTGACTCTGGCACAGGGCGACCGCGGCACACAGCCCGGAACTCGTCGCTAGCTGATCGTGGAACACAGTCCAGACTTCAGCGCAGGGCGACCGCGGCACACAGCCTCAATATCAATGAAGGGCGACCACGGCACACAGACAGGAACTCATTGCTAGGCAACCGTGGAACACAGCCAGGTCCTCAGTTCAGGGTGTTCGTGGCACACCCCGGACCTTGGTGCCGGGCAACCGTGGCACACAGCTCAGACATCTGCAGAGGGCTACCATGGCACACAACTCGGATCTCGGCACAGGGCAACAGTGACACACAGCACAGACCTCGGCGCAAAGCAACCATGGTACACAGCCCAGAACTCATTGCAAACTGAGGGTGGAACACACCCCGACCTCTGCCAAGGGCGAATCTGGCACACAGCACGGACTTCGGCAGATGGTGATGATGGCACATAGCCCGGAACTCAGCCCAGGGCGACTGCAGCACACAGCCCGGACATCGGCGCAGGGCGACCGTGGCACACAGCCCGGACCTCAGTGAGGGCAACCGCAGCACACAGCCTGGAAATCTGTGCAGGGTAAATGTGGCACAGAGCCCGGAACTCATCGCTAGCCAGCCACGGAACACAGCCCGAACTTTGGCACAGGGCAAACGCGGCACAGGGCCTGGACCTTGGCGCAGGGAGGCTGCGGCACACAGCATGGACAGCAATGCAGAGCGACCACAACACACAGCCTGGACCTCTGTGCAGGGCGACCTCGGCACACAGCCCGGACCTCGGCGCAGGGCGACCATGGCACACAGGCCAGAACTTGTTGCCAACCGAGGGTTGAACACATCCCGAACTCTGCCCACGGCAAACCTGGCACACAGCACGGACTTTGGCAGATGGTGACCACGGCATACAGCCCAGACATTGGCACAAGGTGACCGCAGCACACATCACGTAACTTGGCGCAGGGCGACCGCGGCTCACAGCCCGGACCTTTGCGCACGGCGAATGCAGCACACAGCCCGGACTTCGGCACAAGGTGACCGCGGCACACAGCCTAGACCTCAGCACAAGGGGACCACAGCACACAGGCCAGACCTCGGCGCAGGACGACCGCGGCTCACAGCCCGGATCTTGGAGCAGGGCAACCGCAGCACACAGCCTGGACCTCTGCAGAAGGCTACCACGGCACACAGCCCAGACTTTGGCACAGGGCGACCGTGGCACGCAGTCCCGACCTTGGTGCAGAGCGACCGTGGCACAGAGGTTGGAACTCGTCGCAAGCCGAGGACTGAACAAGGACCAGAATTAAGCGCAGTGCAACCGAGGCACAGAGCTCCGAATTCAGCACAGGGCGACCGTGGCACACAGCCCGGAACTTGTTTGTAGCCGACTGCAGAACACAGCCCAGACCTCGGCACAGGGCGAACGTGGCACACAGGCCAGACCTCCTCGCAAGGTGACCGCGGCACACAGCCCGGACCTCAGAGCAGGACGACGGTGGAACACAACCCAGAACTCAGCGCTGGGTGTCCATGGCACAGAGCCCAGACATCTGCAGAAGGTTACCGCGGCACACAGCCCAGAAATCTGTGAAGGGTGACTGCGACACAGAGCACGGAAATCGTCTCTAGCCAACCACGGAACACAGCCCTGTATTCAGCGCAGGGAGACCGTGGTACACAGCCTGAAACTCGGCACAGGGCGACTGTGGACATAGCCTGGACCATGATGCAGGGAGACCGCGGCACACAGCCTTGACTTCGGTGAAAGGCGACTGCGGCACACAGCACGGCCCTCGGTGCAGGTCAACCACAGCACACAGCCCGGACCTTGGCACAGGGCGACCGCGGCACACAGCCCGGACCTCAGTGAAGAGCGACCGCGGCACACAGCCCAGACATCTGTGTAGGGTGAATGGGGAAGAGAGCCCGGGACTCATCGCAAGGTGACCACGGAACACAGCCGGACTTCGGCGTAGGGTGACCACGGCACACAGCCCGGACCTCAGCGCAGGGTGAACGAGGCAAACATCCCGAAACTCAGTGAAGGGTGACCGCGGAACACAGCCAGGACCTTGGCGCAGGGCGACCGCGGCACAGAGGCCGGACCTCAGTGCAGGGCGACTGTGGCACAAAGCCCGGACCTCTTCGCAGGGCGACCACTGCACACAGCCCAGACCTTGGTGCAGGGAGATGGCACGTCACAGCCTGGACCTTGGTGCAGGACGACCGCGGCACACAGCCCGGACATCGGCGCACGGCCACCGCGGAACACATGCCAGACCTCAGTGCAGGGCGACCACGGCTCACAGCCAGGAACTCAGTGCTGGGCGAACGTGGCACACAGCCCGGACTTCTGCAGAAGGCTACCGAGGCACACAGCCGGACTTCGTTACAGGTCGACCGTGGCACACAATACAGACCTTGCTGCAGAGCGACCGCGGCACAGAGCCCGGAACTCGTCACAAGTGAAGGGCTGAACACAGCCCGGATCTCAGCGCTGTGCGATCACAGCACACAGCTCCGACTTCGGCGCAGGGCATCTGCTGCACACAGCCCAGAAATCGTCTGCAGCTTACTGCAGAACACAGCCCGGACCTCGGCGCTGTGCGACCACAGTACACAGCCCGAACATCTGTGAAGGGTGACCACGGTGCTCAGTCTGGAACTCGTCGTTAGCTGACTGCGGAACACAGCCCGGACCTTNAGCCCAGAAATCGTCTGCAGCTTACTGCAGAACACAGCCCGGACCTCGGCGCTGTGCGACCACAGTACACAGCCCGAACATCTGTGAAGGGTGACCACGGTGCTCAGTCTGGAACTCGTCGTTAGCTGACTGCGGAACACAGCCCGGACCTCGACGAAGGTCGACCGTGGCACAGAGGCCAGACCTTGGAGCCGGGCGATCGTGGCACACAAGCCGGACCTCGGCACAGGGCGACCACGGCACACAGCTTGAACATCACTGAAGGGCGAATGCGGTACACAGTCCGGAACTCATCACTAGCTAACCACAGAA
This sequence comes from Neotragus pygmaeus, assembly GCA_006410875.1. Classification (NCBI taxonomy): domain Eukaryota; kingdom Metazoa; phylum Chordata; class Mammalia; order Artiodactyla; family Bovidae; genus Neotragus; species Neotragus pygmaeus. Next base: position 9,740 of record SJYV01038278.1, read on the forward strand.
TACAGCCTGGACCTCAGAAAGGGTGACCGCGGCACACACCCTGAACTTCAGTGAAGGGCAACCGTGGCATACAGTCCAGAACTCGTCACTAGGCGACCACGGAACACAGCCTGGACCTCGGTGCAGGGTGACCGCGGCACACAGGTCAGACCTCGGCGCAGGTCGACCACGGCACACAGCCCGGACATTTGCAGAAGGCTACCGTGGCACACAGCCCGGATCTCAGCACAAGGCGACAGTGGCACACAGCACGGACCTCGGCGCAGAGCGACTGCAGTACAGAGCCTGGAACTCTTTGCAAGCCACAGGTGGAATAAACACCGACCTTGGCCCAGGGCGACCCTGGCACACAGCACGGCCTTCAGCATATGCCGACCACTGCACACAGCCTGAACCTCAGTGCAGGGTGATTGTGGCACAGCAGACGGACTGCGGTGCTGGGCGACCGCTCCACACAGCCCGGACCTCGACACAGGGCGACCACGGCACACAGCCCGAATATCAGTGAAGGGCGACCACAGCACACAGTCCGGAACTCATCACTAGCCGACCGCGGAACACAGCCCGAACCTTGGCACAGGGAGACTGCGGCACCCAGGCCGGACTGCGGTGCATGGTGACCGCGGCACACAGCCTGGATCTCGGGGCAGGGAGACTGTGGCACCCAGCCCGGACATCTGCAGAGTGCTACTGTGGCACACAGCCCAGATCTCGGCACATGGCAACAGTGGCACACAGTCCAGACCTCAGTGCAGAGCGACCATGGTACAGAGCCTGGAACTTGTCACAAGCCGAGGGTGGAACAAACCCCGACCTTGGCCCAGGGCGACCCTGGCACAAAGCACAGACTTCGGCAGATGGCGAACATGACACACAGCCCGTACCTTGGCGCAGGCCGACTGCGGCACACAGCCCCAACCTACATGCAGGGTGACCCCAGCACACATCCCGGACCTCAGCACAGGGTGACTGCGGGACACAACCCGAACCTCAGTTAAGGACAATGGAACACAGCCCGAATATCAGTGGAGGGCAATCGTGGTACACAGTCGAGAACTCGTCGCTAGCTGACCACGGAACATATCCCAGACCTCGGCGCAGGTCGACCATGGCACAAATGACGGACCTTGGTGCAAGGCACCGCAGCACACAGGCCGGAACTCAATGAAGGGTGATGAAGGGACACAACCCGGACATTGGTGCAGGGTGACCTCGGCACACAGCCCGGACGTCTGCAGAAGGCTACCGTGACACACAGCCTGGACCTCCGCACATGGTGACCATGGCACACAGGCCAGACCTCCGCCCAGGCTGACCCTGGCACACAGCACGGACCTCGGCAGATGGGGATGGCAGCACACAGCCCGGACCCTGGAGGAGAGCGAATGAGGCACAGAGCCCAGAACTCGACCATAGCTGACCACAGAACACATCCCTGACCACGGCGTAGGGCAAATGCGTCAAACTGCCCACACCTCCATGCAGGGCAACCGTGGCACACAGCCAGGATCTCAGCGCAGGGCGACCGCGTCACACAGTCCGATCTTCAGTGAAGGGCAACCACGGAACACAGCCCGGACCTCAGTGCAGGGTGACCGCTGCACACAGGTCGGACCTCAGTGCAGGGTGACCGCGCCACACAGGCCGGACCTCGGCATAGTGCAACCACAGCACACATGCCGGACTTCAGTGCAGGGTGTCTGCGGCTCACAGCCTGGATCTCGGTGCAGGGTGCCCGTGGCACACAGCTTGGACCTGTACAGAAGGCGACTGCGGCACACAGCCCGGACCTCGGCGCAGGGTGACTGCGGCACACAGTCTGGACCTTGGCACAGGGCGACCATGGCACACAGCCCGAACTTCAGTGAAGGGCGACCGTGGCACACAGCCCAGAAATCTGTGAAGAAACACCGCAGCATAGAGCCTGGAACTCATTGCTAGCCGATCACAGAACACAGCCCGGACCTCAGCCCAGAGAGACAATGGCACACAGCCTGAACCTCAGCACAGGGCGACCGCGGCACACAACACCCGCTGTGATGCAGGGCGACCATGGAACACAGCCGGGATCTCGGCACAAGGCGACAGTGGCACACAGCATGGACCTCGACACAGAGTGACCACGGTACAGAGCCCAGAACTTGATGCAAGCCGAGGGCAGAATACATCCCGAACTCGGCCCAGAGCGACCCTGGCTCACAGCATGGACTTCAGCAGAGGGCGACCACTGCACACAGGCCAGACCTCGGAGCAGGGCGACTGCGGCACACAGCCGGAAAGTCAGTGAAGGGCGACCGCGGCACACAGCCTGGACCTCAGGGCAGGGTGACCATGGCACAGAGTACGGACCTCAGCGCAGAGCGATGGAGGCACAGAGCCCAGACTTCGGCGCAGGGCAACCTTGGCACACAGCCCGGACCTCTGCAGAAGGATACATTGGCATACAGCCCGGACCTTGGCACATGGTGACCATGGCACACAGCACGGAACTTGGCACAGAGTGACCGTGGCACAGAGCTGGGAACTTGTCGCAAGCCAAGGGCTGAACACAGCCCGGACCTTGGCTCAGGGCGACCACAGCACAAAGTCCAGACTTCGGCGCAGGTCCACTGCGGCTCACAGCCTGGATCTCAGCGCATGGCGACCGAGAACACAGCCCATACCTCTGCAGAAGGCTACTGTGGCACACAGCCTGGA
>SJYV01038279.1:0-52065 GCA_006410875.1 Neotragus pygmaeus
ATTTCCCTGGATATACTTCACCTTGGTTGCCCTGGTTCTGATCTTGGTGGTATGTACTCAATTGCTCTGTCGTGTTCAACATTTTACGATCCCATGGACTGGAGCCCACCAGGCTCCTCTGTCCCTGGAATTCTCTAGGGAAGAATACTGTGGAGATGTGTATAAGAGACAGACCGAAGGGTGGGCTGGGGAGGGAGAAGGGAGGGAAGAGGCCTGGGACGGAGGGGACGTGGGTGTACCTATGGCTGATTCTTGTTGAGGTGTGACAGAAAACCACAAAATTCTGTAAAGTAATCATCCTTCCATTAAAAAGTTAAACAGCAAAGAAAGAATACGAGGTGGATGAAAATGGAGCCTATTGCACAGAGGGAAATAAGTCGGAAAGAAAAACACCAATACAGTATATTAATGCATATATATGGAATTTACAATGCTGGCATAACGACCCTATATGCAAGACAGCAAAAGAGACACAGTTGTAAAGAACAGACTTTTGGACTCTGGGAAAAGGCAAGAGGGGCATGATTTGAGAGGCTAGCATTGAAACATGTATATTACCATGTGTGAAATAGACCACCAGTCCAAATTCGATGCATGAAACAGGGCTCCCAAAGCCAGTGCACTGGGACAATCCAGAGGGATGGGATGGGGAGGGAGGCAGGAGGGGGGTTCAGGACGGGGGACACACAGACACCCATGGCTGATTCATGTCAGCGTGTGGCAAAACCACCGCAATATTGTAAAGTAATTAATCTCCAATTTTTTCAAAAGTTAATTTTTTAAAAAGAATATGCTTTATTAACATTTATTGTATCATAAGTCTATAACAAGCACAGCACTAATAACGCAATTGCATTGGAGTTCATTTAATCCTCACAACAACCATAACGGTGAAGAGGTATTAATATGTCTGGCTTCCCTGATAGCTCAGTTGATAAAGAATCCACCTGTGATGTGGGAGACCCTGGTTTGATTCCTGGATTAGGAAGACCCCCTGGAGAAGGGAAAGGCTACCCACTCCAGTATTCTAGCCTGGAGAATTCCATATAGTTCATGGGGTCGCAAAGAGTCAGACACGACTGAGCGACATTTCACTTTCATTTAAAAGACTTGAAAACTGAAGCACAGACAGGTCAAGTAACTTGCCAAGATCACAGTGTGAGGAGCAGAGATACAGTTTGAAACCAGGCAGTTTGATGCCAGGTCCCACGTGCCTAGCTCCCAATCTTATGCCATGATCACTGTTACCCTCAGAGACAGTGACAGCAGACAAGGAAAGAAGAGATCCCAACGTGAGGGAACAGGCATCAGATACGGTCCAAAACTGAACCACAGTGAGAACTGAGGCAGGGCAGGACCTGGCCCTTTTTAGTGTTTAACCTTTTCTCATACGAACTCTGCTGGATCAGCAAAGTAAATCCAGAAAGAGAAAAACAAATGCCAGATATTGACACATATATGTGGAATCTACGAGAAAATGGTATAAAGGATCTTATGTGCAGAGCAGAAATGGAGATACAGACAAATGAATGGATGGATGCCGAGGAGGCAAGGGGTGGGGTGGGAGGAACTGGAAGATTGGGATTGACACATATACACCACTCATTTTTGTTGTTTCGTCACTGAGTCGTGTCTAATTCTTTTGGGACATCATTGACTATAGCTAGCCACACTCCTCTGTCCATGGGATTCTCCAGGCAAGAATACTGGAGTGGCTTGCCATTTCCCGCACCAGGGGATCTCCCCCTACCCAGGGATCAAACCCACTTCTCCTGCATTGGCAAGCGGATTCTTTACAGCTGAGCCACCAGGGAAGGCCCGAACACTATTGATTTTATGCATAAAACAGACAACTGATGGGAACATACTGCATAGCTCAGGGAACTCTACTTAATGCTCTAGGGTAAACTGAATGGGAAGAAAGTCCACAAGGGGAGGGGGTATATGTATCTGTATGTATGGCTGATTAATTTTGCTGTACAATAGAAACGAACACAACATTGTAAAGCAACTCTACCCCCCCCAAAAAATTTTAATTCCCTGGATTCTTTTTGCTGTTCTTGTTTTCGTTAGAAACCAAGCTTTCTAGTATTTTTTCTCCAAGTGACACACCCACGACCTCAGTGTCCTCACACACATGCCTGGCCATTTCTGCCATTTCACCCAGCATCTCATGGGAAACCAAGGGAGGCCAAGAGAGAACTGCAGAGAAACAGGCAGAGACTCACAAGGAGTAAAGATGAACATGTTTCTTAAGAAATCTGAACAAGGACCAGGCTTACTCTCAAAGAAAGTGAAGTCCCTCAGTCGTGTCCGACTCTTTGTGACCCAGTAGACTATAGCCCGTCAGGCTCCTCTGTCCATGGATTCTCCAGCCAAGAATACTGGAGTGGGTTGTCATTTCCTTCTCCAGGGGATCTTCCCAACCCAGGGATCGAACCCAGGTCTCCTGCATCGCAGGCAGATGCTTTATCCTCTGAGCCACCAGGGAAGCCCCAGGCTTATTCTCAAGCAATGTTAATTTCCCTGGATATGCTTCACCTTGGTTGCCCCGGTTCTGATCTTGGTGGTATGTACTCAGTTGCTCTGTCGTGTTCAACACTACGATCCCATGGACTGGAGCCCACCAAGCTCCTCTGTCCCTGGAATTCTCTAGGGAAGAATACTGTGGAGGGGGCTGCCGTTTCCACCTCCAGGGAATCTTCCCAACCCAGGGGATTGAACCCGTGTACCTTGCATTGGCAAGTGGATTCCTTACCACTGAGCTACCTGGGTAGCCCTTGGTGGTGGGTATTGACAAATACTGACCAAAGCTTGGCGCTCCAGACTTGGGGTGAGATCAACAGAAGGTCTCTAGTCCCAGGCTCATGGAGCTCTGTCTGCTTTAGGTCATCTGTTGATTTGATCACAAGTCCTTTCTTATTCCAAACTTTGCGTCTAGGCATGTATGCCTCCATGCTTCGATCTGGGGCCGGCACTGTGGTATGGTAATTTTTTCCTGTGGTATGCGTGAGCATTCCTATGGGAACATAATTTAGCTGGACATATTAAGTCATGTCATCAGCAGTCATGAGCCCAGTGAATTATTGATCAATGGCTGTGAAATCAAAGTGTATCTACAGAATTACATTGGAAGCAAAGACTCATTTATAGTCAACTTTATTCTGGAAGGTCTCCATCTGACAGAGCCTTGCCCAAGAATGATCTTTTCAGGGCTTTGTGTCTTGGGGTTTTCAGGACCTGTATGATGTCTTTGAAAAGACCATGCAAACCCTCAAGTAAATATAAGTTCTATGGTGCTTTTCATTTCAGGCGCTTGTCTTATATTTAGGAGCTGGAATATACAGGAGGACTTTCCAGTCTGTGTATCACCTAAGCCTACTGCCTCCATTTCCACCCAAAATGACAGCACCACCCCCTCCCCCGGATTCCTCAGCATCTGCTGAGTGATACTGGGTGGCACCAGCCCAGGCACTGGCTCTTCAGCTTCTTTTCCTGGTTTGCGTGTTCTTCCCAAACATTTCCACATGTTTGATCCCTGGCTTCTTACCCCTCTTCTCATATAGTCTGGGGAGGATGATAATTGAGCCTGCGGATGAGGGTGGTGGATGGCATTGGTGGGGCGCATGGAGGTATCTGACCCCAACATCTAGCACTCTCTTAGAAGGTGGGAACATGTAACATGTTTTGTTTTCTCCCTGCAGGTCTTAGTTGCACAGGAAAGGCTAGCTGTATCATCTTAACTACAAATGAAACTAACACATGTCCATAAACGGACTGGTTAACAGCTTCGGTAAAATGTGGTTTGGGAGAGGCGACTGCACACTCTCAGAGAACTGAGGTTTGGCTTCAGATTTTATGGTAACTCTCATCTTTACTACAACCATAAGCAAGTCTCATTATAAATCCTGTGTATTTAGTCTTCCCAAGGGCCTTGGGCTGAGGGATATGCAAATATTTTTTGATGAATGTAATGCAATCCTGTATGCGGAAAACAGGTTGTGGGCATGTGATTAGAAGTTGTGGCCGAGGCCGAGACCCTCCCTTCTCTGTATGAAGTGGCTGTTACTTGGAGAAACTGTGGAGTTTGGGAAAATTTACGGGAAGGAGCAGGAAGAACAGGATTCCACATCGTCAGTTTCATCAAGTAAACGGAGGTCAAGGAGTGAGTGACACATGCTGCTGTCAGAATACATCGCTGTGATCACTGAGCTAACAGTGCGTGTGTTGATGAGATTGACATAGGAAGTTCCTGTCTTAAAATTTGGGAGGATTTTCATAAAATGATCAAGATAGATGCAATTTCTGTTAGGGCCCCACCTCCCTGTACAAGGCTGGAAAGCATCTGATTCCGATTATCCTGACATCTCGGAGTGGGCTTTGCTTGCAGCAGTTTTCATGGCTTGCAGACTCTGAGAAGCTTGAATGTCCAGTTTGTAGATGAACGCACAGTTGGTCATATATGCTCTCTAGCTCTGCACCCTCCTTTTCTGAGGTAGACAGGACCTAGGGAATGACCAGTGTTTTTTCTTTTGGTGATTTCAATCCCAATTCTTCACTTAAACCTCTTATTGTAAATTATAAATGCAACAGAAATATATAACACAGACATGCAGGTGCAGCTCGCATGAGGCGGGGTGCCTGTGCCTGCCCTGTTGGAGCTGGTGGCCAATTACATTTATAACCCTCATCACTGGTGTTTCTCCAGCCCATTCAGGGAAGGACCAGGGTGACAGAAAGAAATACCTTTCTGCCCAGCATCACCTTGGAGAAGCAGAACCCAGTCTGAGTCTGAGCCGCTGATGGAACGATATAATAATGACAATAAGAGTACACGTTATTGTTGTGTGCTTACTGCATGCCAGGCAGGCTTTCAAACACTGCGTGCTTTCACTTAACCTTTCAACAGTCACACGATGCAGATACAGATGAAGAAACTGAGGCACATGGCTGGATAGGAGGCTGTAGCAGGGTAAAATGTTGAGACAGGAAAAATTAGAGATGGAGACTTGATGTGTCCCTTTTAACCTCTTGTCCAAATTTCCAAATTGGCTTCCCTGGTGGCTCAGACAGTAAAGTGTCTGGCTGCAGTGAGGGAGACCCAGGTTCAATCCCTGGGTCGGGAAGATCCCCTGGAGAAGGAATGGCAACCCACTCCAGTACACTTGTCTGGAAAGTTCCATGGACAGAGGAGCCTCATAGGCTACAGTCAATGGGGTCGTAAAGAGTTGGACACGGCTGAGCAACTTTACCTCTTCTTCCAAATTTCTGCTGACGATCCCTTGTTTTTCTGCTGACAAGCATGAAATGAAGGTCATCACGCTTAGACTTACAGCGTGAGTTTCTCAAGTGTTCACACACACAGGGTTCAGTTTCAATCCATGGATCTGATAAGACTTATAAACGCCACCCAACGACGCAGAACACACGGTGATACAAAACAAATAAGGCACATTTGCAACAGCCAAAAGTTGCTTTGCACAGTAAAGTGTGACTTTAATGAGCTGTACGTGTTACACTTGCATGATTTACAGTGGACACTCCCTAATAGCGACACTCCTACAGCTGGCACCGTGGCAAAAACTTTCAGGTCTCATCTTCATCAGAGAAATGATTTTCTCTTCTGTAAATGGCCTCTAAATGAGAAGAGGAGTTTATATCAGTTATTTGACCCTGAAAAGATAGTATCGATCTACAAAATGAATTTCAAAAGAGAGAGAGGCAGGGAGCGAGAGGGAAAATAAACGATTTTTAAGTGACTTATACGCGGTGAGGCCAGAGGGTGTCCGGGCTACAGAGAAAGGAGAGCTGTATCCAGGGCTATCGCATCTCAAGCTGTTTGCACTGCCCACTTACTCAGCCTTACCGAACCCCTAGTCCCCTTGTCTCTTACTTACCTGCTGAGGCAAAGCCTGTCACGGTAGAAACAAACATGGAGGTGATAGTTAGGAAAAGCATCGTTGGAACAGTTACAGACTGTGTGTTATCTACAGGTCATCGGACAAAGGCCAAGGAAACCGCAGCTGCCTCGCACAAAGAGTTAGAGGCGGGCCCAGCCAGGCTGTGATGAGAACAGAGTGACAAAGTGAGGTGCAAAATAGAACGGAAATGGCACCCCAGGCAATCCCGGGCAGGAAGAGAAAATTCGTCCACATCCAGATGCATCGCTGTGGGCTTTCATAGCCGTTTGGTTCAACACAGTGGAAGCCTGAAGTCAAATTCCAACCAGCTTAATGCTCGAGAAGATTGCCCAGTTTCAAAAACCCAGACTGGTGGTGGTCTGCAGGCTGGTTTCAGCCTTTTCAGTGACTTAATTTCACCTGTTCTGCCCAACATCATGCATATTACATAGCCGGCCTGAAAAAATCATGTTGACTCTGAAGAATAAATCAATTCGTGCAGACAAGATGCAGACCAATGAATGTGACAGAATGCCTGAAAGGGCCTCGACCTGGCCCACTCCCTCCCGCACCGGCCACGTGACCTTCAACCTCCCACTGAAGCCCCTGGGCCTTGTTTCCACATTAAGAAATGGATTTTTTTTTTTAACGTCTGCTCCATCTGTGTCAGGTTTAGTTTGTCTGCTGCAGTTGTAAGTATCAAATAAATTCATGATGCAAAAGCGTTCTGTGTATTGCACAGCCACCTGAAAAAGCCTGTCTTCCAGATAGAGTCTCCCCTTCAGGGCCCCACTGTGGTTAGCTTGGCTTCCCTGGTGGCTCAGACGGTAGAGAGTCTACCTGCAATGCAGGAGACCAGGGGTCATCCCTGGGTCGGGAAGATCCCCTGGAGAAGGGAATGGCAACTCATTTCAGTATTCTGGCCTGGAGAATTCCATGGACACAGGAGCCTGGCAGATTACAGTTCATGTGGTCACAAAGAATCAGACACGACTAAGCAACTAACACTTCACTCTTCGGGGATATTTGACTATTTGGGCCAATAGAATGGGTAGAAGTGTATTTTGCATGTGAAAAGGATATTCATTTTTAAGGGCCAGAGAATGGACTGTTTGGGTTGACAACATCATCATTAATGGAAACGGGAGCTGAGGGACCAATAGGATGAAGGTGGCAGAGATGAAGACAGGGTTGAAGAGAGAAGTGTGAAGTTTGGAAATACTGAAACTGAGAAGTGAACTGATTGAGATCTACAAAGGCATTAAAGTGCAAATAGAAAGGGAGATCATTAAAATCTACCACGGTTGATATCTGCCGCATGTTGGTGGGACACACACATATATACACACAGCCAGTGGAGATTGATGCAAATCTATATGGGGGAGTATTTTAGAAATGAGTAGGATTCAGTCCTTAAAAAGATGGGCACTGAGAGGAAAGGGGACACTCCTGGAGAGGAGAAGGTTAATTGACCATTGGTCAAACCAGAAACAAGGAGGCATTGATCAGTTTCACAGGTAAGAGATACTACAGTTTGTACAGAAATCATTGCTCTGCTCAGTTTAGAGGAGAGTTCAGCATCTTAAGGAAAGGATGTAATTGCCTGGCTCTCTCCTTCCTCTTCCTTTACCGGCAATGCCAGGTAAAGTGACATTGAGCAGACAGAAGCCAAGCTTTCCACTGAGAAGGTGCACTTTTGGAAGCAGGCCAGCCTTGGGCATTCCCAAGAAGATCTACTGGTGAAGATCATCTTGTTGTTTATTGTTAATTTGTGTGGTTCGGTCTCTAAGCTGTGTCTGGCTCTTTACAACCCCATGGGCTGCAGCACACCAGGCTTCCCTGTCCTTCACTAGTTCTGAGTTTGTTCAAATTCATGTCCACTGAGTCAGTGATGCTGTCTAACCATCTCAACCTCTGCTGCCCCGTCTCCTTTTGCCTTCACTCTTTCTCAGCATCAGGATGTTTTCCAGTGAGTCGACTCTTCACATCAGGTTGCCAAAGGATTTGAGCTTCAGCTTCAGCATCTATCCTTCCAACAAATATTCAGGGTTGATTTCCTTTAGGATTGACTGGTTTGATCTTGCAATCCAAAGGACTCTCTAAAGTCTTCTCCAGGATTATCTATGTCTTGTTTGCTGGACCCAAGAAACTTCTACTGCTGGTTATGGGAAATTGAAAATAAACACTCCTTCTTTCAGCCTTCACTCACCAGGTTCAAACTTTGGGGCCCAGGACTCAGGAAGACTGCTCCCAAAAACACAGTAGATAGAGATCTTTTTTCCCTAACAAATGTTTAAGTAATTCGGGAGCAATCAAACAACATGTCCTTCCTACTAAGAGAATAAGAAAATTCTGCACTCTGTTTACTGAAGATGGGAGATCCACTTTATTGGGACCTGCCCAGCGAGAGTCTCACATTGACAAGGTGTCTTGGGTCACACAGCGCTCCACTTCTTGGAGCCTCCAGGGACACGGCCACTTACTGCACAAGATGTTCATGTACCACAATTAGAATTAAGTGAGCATATGGCAGGAAAAATCTGCTCACGGGGGAAAAAAAAAAACGAAAACTAATATCACAGGGAAATGGTGCAATTTAGGCAGAGTCGTCTGTGAGTCTGTGGACACGGCAATGCCCAACTGGAGGATGAAGAGCTAGGGGCCACCCCGGGGAAGATGGCAAGTGCCGGGAGTTCAGACCACCCCTGGCTTCTGCCTGCAACCAACTATCCAGCTTCCCATCCCTACCAATGTCGATATCTCCTGCAAGGATTACTCAAACAACATTCCTTGCTTGAAAGAATCAGTCCTTTTAACTAGGATTGAAAGATACTTCACAGAAGCAGAATTAGCATTTTTCACCTTGACTTATATTTAGTTACTTTGGCTTCAAAAAGAATTTCATTGAATGCTTCCCCAAAACTACTCATGGGTCTTAGAACCAGGGAACGCCCAGACACCTCCCATAAGGAAGCAGGGCGATCATGCTAATAGCCTCATTCATCAAAGAAAGGCTTCTCCGCTTTGCAAAACATGCCCTTTTTTCCTCCAGTCACCTTGGAACTATCAAACTGGCCAGAAAGGTGTCTCTAATCTCTGTTACTTGCCAGCTTTGGCTCCAGATGAGCTGTCCAAGGGAGCCCCAGACTGTGACATCTGGCTCTAGTGAAGGGAAGCTAGTTATTAAATATGACACTCCTTCGGTCCAGTGTTCTCACAAATAAAATCCAATTTTGCTGTGCTGGTTACTAATTCAAGTTTCTGACAACGATCTCACTTCACTTCTCTTCACTAACCACAAAGAACATGGAATGCAACACAAGCCAGTAACAGGACCTGGAAAATGCTTGTGGTGACTCTAATCTGCCACACCTTCAATCTACATGGCCCCCTGCAGCCCCTCTCTGAATCCTGGCCAGGCTGGAGTAGCCAGTAACACGTGACACAGTCAGACAGGGTCACGCCACCCCAGTGACCTGATTAACCTGATTTCCTTGCATGCAGAGGTCCTGGGGGTTAAGACTTCAGCACAGGGATGGGATGGGAGACAATTCCACCCATAACAGCATCTTATATTTCTTGGTGTTCCCACCTCTCAGTGTGTAGGTCTCCTTGGAAGCGAGAGAGGAGCCACTGAGGCCAGAGAGGGAGAGACGGGAGAGAATGAAAAAGGGAAGAAAAGGATGCTACTATGTATAGAAAGAGAAGGAGAAAGTTAAAGAAGATGTAGGCAGGAGACCAAAGGCTATGGGGATAGCTCTGGTGAAAGAGTGAAAAAAACTACCCTATCAGAGCTCCCCACTGCTCCAAAAAGGTGACTCCCAGGACGGCCATCAGCTGGAGGAATAAGAAAGAAATAAGATCTCAAACAATGTAGAGAAGACCAGTGGTCAATGTGGGCCAGGGGATGGGGAAGAAAGTTGTCGGCAGGACATGAAAAGTGGTTGAAAGGCTGGAGCATCAGAAAGACAAGAGAGGAAGCAAAGGAGAGATGCTGAGACAGTGACTGAGAAATACAGCTTCCGGTAACCCTTACTACACGTCTCACTTAAATGCTGGCAGAGAAACAGACGGACTTTAATTCTACTGAAAGAAAGTGAAAGTGAAGTCACTCAGTCATGCCCAACTCTTTGCGACCCCATGGACTGTAACCAGGTTCCTCCATCCATGGGATCTTCCAGGCAAGACTACTGGAGCGGGTTGCCATTTCCTTCTCCTGGAGATCTTCCCAACTCAGGGACTGAACCCGGGTCTCCCGCATTGCAGACAGATGTTTTACTGTCTGAACCACCAGGGAAGTCCATTGGCAGGTTGGTTAATTCTACTACTCCGATGATTACTGGCCTAGAGAGTGGCTAGAAGAAGAAATAGACAACAGGAAATAGAGAGGGACTAAGTGGACAAGCATCTAACTCAAAATTACAGAATTTTCTATCAGCACAAAATAGAAACCTATCTGTATAAGCAGGCATAATTTTAGGCATATAGATATAGATAATCGCATCACAAACGCTTTGGGATAGAGGTTGGCTGTATTCAGTTGAAGTTAATATCAAGAAATAGTCCTAAGTCATTTTGCCTAGTGCATCATAAAGCATTCAAATATTCTAAAATGTGATGAACAAGATGAGAAAAGCCAGCTTTACCTCTGCGTTTGATTCTATCAAAGAAAAGAAAAAAATCAGTTACCATCTAACAACTGCTACATAAATAGAAAAATATTTTATAAACATGACACCAAATAAACTTCTCCATGTCTAAATTTTCTTTCTAAAAATATGTAGGCTGTAAAAAAAAAATTGTTACGAAAATATTCCTACACAAAGACACAATGTGTTATCACCTTGTAAAGGCCCTTGGATCACCATGAATGTTTCACTGTATGGATGCAGCTGTTTCTAAGTCAGGTCTGGAACACGTGTCATGGTTTCTTTGTAAATAATATATTTTTAACGAAACCCTACAGTCCACTTAGGGAAACTAATTCTATACCCAGCAGTAGCGCATGTAGAGAGCATCTGAAAGTTTTTAACACTAAAATGAGAATCGACTTCTCCAGGTATCCCAGTGCCGGCGTAAAAGCACTTAAGAGAATTCAGCATGTGGATAGAATATTCTCCCAGCTAGAAAAGGGCCAGGAGTCAAGGGAGGCAGGAAGCCAGGAGAAGACAGCCAGTCACTGTGCTTAGAAATTCCCGGCTTCTCGTTATTAAAGTGCTGTCTGTTCACCTGCTCCTTCCAAATCAGAGCGTCAAGCTTGAGCCTGGCGCTGTGAACCAGGATGTCTGGCACCAGGCAGCTGGACGGCTCTGAGCATCTTCTCTTGTCAGGGATGAATGAATCATCTCCAAAGATGTCAGCATCTGCCCAAACCCTTCTCCATTAGAATAAATGGCAGATGGTGGTGTTTTTATATTTAATCAGCTCCACCAAATGCAGCTTCATCTCTTATAAAATGAGACCATCTGCAACATGTAGGTGTGCAGACCTCGCTCAATGCCCGCTACTGAAGCTTTTCTCGGGGAGGTAAAGCCATCCATGCTAACGTTTGTTGACATGAAGCACAATAAGCCTGGAAATCCTTTAACATAAAGCCCCGTGTTTTTCATAAATACTTGCATTTAATAATCCTAAATATTTATGGCTGGAGTGCCCTTCATAGGAGGTTTGCAAGGAAGGTTTATGTTTCCCGCCCAGAAGAGCTTGCAGTCATGTCTGGGAAGCCTTTGGTTCTAAACTGTCTGAAATTGCTCTCATGACAAAAGCGGTCCTTTCCTTTGCCTGTAAATTGCCTCGACACACACTTTCATCTTGACTTTGACATGAGATCTTTCAGAGTAGGTCAGTTGTGGCTGCCAGGGTAATTACCTTGAGACACACAGACACACACACACTCACACACATACATGACCACAACAACATCAACAAAATATGTGTAACACAATCGCTGGCACATCACCACCTGGGTGGGGTCTGACCAGGTATGAAAAATGGAATACTTATTGCGAAACCCTGGCAGATGGAGCCCCCACTCTCTTGGCCACAGAAAGCAATGAACAATCTTACCATCAATGGTAGTCTTTACATTTTATTCCCTCTAGAACTGGAAGCGAGGGCCAGCAAAACAGTGGGCCAGAGAGCTAACTGTTCCCATGGTGAGAGTGTAATGGCGGGGGACCTGTGTCCCCAGGATGGAGGAGTCTGCAGGTGCAGGAGGCTCTGGGATTCAGGGTCACAGGGAACAAAGAAACGCAGTCCGTTTCTCCCCAGACTCAGGGTTACTGTGGAATCAGGAGGTAAGATGTCATCCAACATGAGGGTGTCTTTGGATTATTAGTTTAAACTTTGACCAGCGCCAGCCTCTCAAAGCCCAAACCCCTTCGCCTAGCACCCAGGGCTCTTCCATCCTGGCCCTGGCTGCTCCCCACCCTCCTCTGCTCCATGGCTCCCCATTCTTCAAAGAGCACCTCAAAGATGTTGGTTGAGCAGCTTTCCAGCACCCCATAGTCACCCACTTCGCAGGTTCCCTCTGCCCTTTGTGTTTGCAAATGCAAGTCCCAATTACATTTTTGCTGTTCTGTCTCCTCGAATCACTCCACATTCAGCTGTATTTTTCATATTTATCCCTTTCGAGACTCCTCATATGAGCCCAGTGTAGAGTGAGGAAGTTAGGATAGGTCTCTTGACTGAACGAATGCACTGCAGGCTTCTGCTGGATAGAAATACCAGATCTGAGGAAGAGTGGAAAGGCACTGGGCTTACTTTTTTCCTCCAAATTAACAGAAAAGAAAAATAAATAAGTAAGGATGAAAGGAGCAGGAGGAGGAATGAGATGGTATGTGAAGGAGCATTCGTTGGCAAAAAGTTAAACAAAATTAAGAATACATCATATCCCAGGATCTTTGGGAAGATGCACCAGTGGTCACTAAGCAGCTGCCCATGAGTTATACCCATGAGTTCTTACCCACTAGGACATCCAGCAGGATCTCAATTTTCACGTGCCCCAAGAAAGCCTGTTAATTGGCCCTGCCACCCACTCCTTCCCTACAAGCCCATCACCATTACCAGGTCTCCTCTCCTTTCTTTTCCCTTAAGAAACAGCCCTATCACCCCCCAGCCACTTGGGCAGGAACTAAAGCAGCGAATCCTATAAATGGAGACCTCAGGACCTCTCATCCTTCCAGTCACCTCTTGCCCTGCTAATTGTGACAGCCCCTGTAGGCACTCAACAAATCCCATCAGCTGACTGGTGGGTTCCTCCAATATAACCAATGTTTCAGCTCTCTGTATATAAATGGCCTAAATAAAAGTATATGGAGGCCTTTGGAAAGTTCCTACCTCTGATTCTCTTGGCCGATACATTTTTATCCTTTTTATCTTATGTGCATTAAAAACGGTAAGTTAGAAAGAGAAAAACAAATATGTATTGATGTATATATGTGAGATATAGAAAAAAATGGTACAGATGAACCTATTTGCAAAGCAGAAATAGAGACACAGACATAGAGAACAAGCATATGGATACTGAGGGGGGAAATGGAGGCGGGATGAATTGGGAGATTAGAACTGACATATAAACACTATTGATATTATGTAAAACAGGTAATTAATAAGAACCTTTATGGGGAACTCTACTCAATGCTCTATGGTGACCTAAATGGGAAGGAAATCCAAATAAGAGGCAATAGGTGAATATATATTGCTGATTCACTTTTCTGTGCAGTAGAAACTAATGCAACATTGTAAAGCAATTATATTCCCATAAGAAAAAAAAATTTTAAGGTATCTAATTCAAGGTCATAGGGTTGCTAACTTGAAAATTGCCTAGTGTATCTTTTTAACCCCATGGACTGCAGCACTCTGGTCTTCCTTGTCCTTCACTCTCTCACACACTTTGCTCAAACTCGTGTCCATTGAGTCAATGACGCCATCCAACCACCTCATCCTCTGTCATGCCCTACTCCTCCTGCCTTCAGTCTTTCCCGGCATCTGGGTCCTTTCCAGTGAGTCGGCTGTTCACATCAGGTGGCCAAAATATTGGAGCTTCAGCTTCAGCATCAGTCCTTCCAATGAGTATTCAGATTTGATTTCTTTTAGGATTAACTTGTTTGATCTCCTTGCAGTTCAAGGGATGTTCAAGAGTTGTCTCCAGCAACACAGTTTGAAAGCATCAATTCTTCAATACTCAGCCTTCTTTACGGTCCAACTCTCACATCCATACATCACTACTGGAAAAATCATAGCTTTGACTATATGGACCTTTGTTGGCAAAGTGATGTCTCTGTTTTTTAATATGCTGTCTAGGTTTGTCATAGCTTTTCTTCCAGGGAGCAAGAGCCTTTGAGTTTCGTGACTGCTTCACTTTACCAGGCCTCACAGTGACAGAAAGACAGCATCCCTCTCTGAGTCTCTTTAAAATGCTCCCACTGACAATCCAGCCATTCTTTCAGACATGGTTCTGGTTTGTACTAATTAACACATTTCTGTACCTTTAAAAAAGGACTTAAGCTGTGAGATCCTGTATTTATTGAAACAGGGCTTCATGTGTGCCGCAGTCCCTCTCTTTCTGAAATCTTCCCAACTGCTTTGCAAAAATCACAGCTGAGCCCAGGCACTCCACTCACCAGGAAGGTGAAGACGGAGTGAGTGATCTTCTGTGATTTTGATTCCCAGGCACCTTGGGCTCAACTCCTGGGTTTAAAATGACAGTGAAAGTTTTCAGTTGTGTCCAACTCTTTGCGACCCCATGGACTACACAGTCCATGGAATTCTCCAGGCCAGAATACTGGAGTGGGTAGCCTTTCCCTTCCCCAGGGGATCTTCCTAACCCTGGGATCAAACCCAGATCTCCCACATTGCAGGCAGATTCTTTACCAGCTGACCCATCAGGAAAGCCCAAGAATACTAGAGTGGGTAGGCTAACCCTGCTGCAGTGGATCTTACCGACCCAGGAATTGAACCAGAGTCCCCTGCATTGCAGGCAGATTCTTTACCAACTGAGTTAACAGGGAATCCCCCTGGATTAAGCACCGATTAACTCCTGTGACATGAATTCAGCCCCTTCCGGCCCTGAACCTCTGTTCCCTTTACTCTTAAAATGGAGAGAACAGCAGTGTGTATTTTAGACCATGGCTGGGAGGATTCTCTGAAATCTTGTATTCACAGCATCTAACACGGGTCTTGGGGCATCACAGCACCTTGGGGTTGATTTCCTCCTCCATCCTGTCTCAGCTGATTAGGAAAACAAGGTTTCACATGATCCAGGGCCTACCTGCTGCCCGCAACTTACACAGAATTATCATATCTTCCCATACATAAATATACATAAGATGAGTGGTGTAACATTATTAGCATAATGAATATTCTAATTATGGCTCTAACAGTAAAGCTGGCACCAAACATTAATCCCTGGGGAATACCAATTGCCAAGGATGTGGTTACCAACCCTTTTGGAGAGTGCGCTCTCAGGATTGAACTTGTGAAATCAAGGAGCCATCACACTTTCCAAAACACAGGAGGAAATCTGCTACAACAGAATACCAGCAACATACACACGGTCCCTTTCCTAACACAGCCTGGCCGTACCATTTCTCTTCTCGTAGAATAATACTGCAGGTACAGAAGAAATGAGTGCAAGGAATTTAATCCAGACCGTGGATGGAGGATTTACATGGGCTGGAGGCTGGCTTATGCATTTCCCCATGTTTCTCAAATAGTTCAATGTGGGTGTTTAGTAGCACACTCCCGTTCTGTGCTTGGGGGTCTGAGGTGCAGCGAAGTTAAGTCATGGTTAGTGTGTGTTCAGCCACTAAATCATGTCTGACTCTTGTGACTCCATGGACTGTAGCCCACGAAGCTCTTCTGTCCATGGGATTCTCCAGGTAAGAATACTGGAGTGGGTTGCCATTTCCTTCTCTGGGGGATCCTCCCAACCCAGGGATCGAACCTGAGTCTCCTAAACTGGAAAGTAGATTCTTTATCGCTAACCCATCAGTTCAGTTCAGTCGCACAGTCGTGTCTGATTCTTTTCGACCCCATGGACTGCAGCATGGGGCTTCCCTGTCCAAAGCCAGTTCCCAGAGTTTACTCAAACTCATGTCCATTGAGTCGGTGATGCCATCCAATCATCTCATCCTCTGTCACCCCCCTTCTCCTCCCGCCCTCAATCTCTACCAGCATCAGGATCTTTTCCAATGAGCCACTTCGCATCAGGTGGCGAAAGTATTGGAGTTTCAGCTTCAGCATCAGTCCTTCCAATGAGTCTTCAGGACTGATTTCCTTTAGGACTGATTTGTACACAGAAGAGCCATCGGGGAAACCTCTAAACTATAACCAAAACAAGAGCTGCCACTGCTGAGTGTTTCCTCTGGGTGACGTTTCCAGAGCCATTTGCACAAGTTATCACTGTTACCATGCCGGCGCGCACGACAACACTAGTACTCAGCAAATGCCCTACAAGAGAACAGGGGTGGAGCCGGAACCTCCCCTGAGGCCATCGCTCCCTCAGGGCAGACAGAAACGCCCAGAAACACTGCCCCATCGTCCAGGCTCCCACAGATCTCTGTTAGGAAGCTGTGATTCAAAACCCCATTTGAGCAAACTCCGAGAGATAGTGGAGGACAGAGGAACCTGGTACGCTCCAGTCCATGGCGTCGCAAAGAGTAGGACATTACTTAGCAACTGAACATCAACCACCATCAGCTACCACACATCAGCTACTACACACTGTATTTCTGGAGTTCAGCAGTTAATCTCACACAATTTCTTATGGTTTTCTTTAAAAAGAAAGGAAATTCAGGAATAGCTGGCTGCAAAAATGGACCCACGAGTGCCCATTAAAGGATGTCTGTTAAGCCAGAGCAAAGTCTTCCCTGAAGGTTAAGAGGTCTGTCTTCAGCACGCCCTGCCTCCAGAACTTGGTCAGTAACTCAGATGGGCATAAATATGGCCATAGTGGCAGCCCATTCCTGTACTCTTGCCTGGAAAATCCCATGGACGGAGGAACCTGGTAGGCTTCAGTCCATGGGGTCGCGAAGAGTCAGACACGACTGANTTCTTATCTCTTCTTACTATTCTTTGGAACTCTGCATTCAGATGCTTATATCTTTCTTTTTCTCCTTTGATTTTTGCTTCTCTTCTTTTCACAGCTATTTGTAAGGCCTCCCCAGAAATGAAATGAAAAGGTTTGGGTGTATAAGAACTTAATACTTTCACATAGAAATACTAAGAACCACTAGTCTGGAAATACCCCAAATGTGACAAATTTGCAGACTGTCTTTAATATATGGCTTTCAAAGGAATTAATTTAGAGGAAAAAAAATGAAACAAGGTAAAGTTTCCTTTCTTTCTTTCTCCCTATCGCAAAGATTTATTGAGTGATTTCTTTATACCAGGAACTTTAATAACACTAAGGAAGTAAACACCCATATTCCCTAGCCTAAAGAATCATAAAGACAGATTATCATGATAGACAGGTAAAGACCATTATAACACTTTAAGTGCTGCAATAGTAATTTCATAAGGCTTGTTACAGAAACCCATTTAGGTACCAAACATAAGTGTGGGCTGAAGGTTGGGAGGTACNCTAAAGAATCATAAAGACAGATTATCATGATAGACAGGTAAAGACCATTATAACACTTTAAGTGCTGCAATAGTAATTTCATAAGGCTTGTTACAGAAACCCATTTAGGTACCAAACATAAGTGTGGGCTGAAGGTTGGGAGGTACAAGAGTCCAGGGAAATTTCCTTAGGACAGGTGAAAACATAGAGTGGCTTACATGAAAGATAAAAGATGATTTAGAATTCTAGCTATAACTCTTATTGATAGCTCTCTTTCCTTGGGTAATTATTCTCTGAGTTTCCCTATAAATTGGGGATAATAGTAACATGCATGTATGTTCTCAGTCACTCAGTCATGTCCAACTCTTTACAACCCCTATGGACTGTAGCCTGCTACGCTCCTCTGCCCCTGGGATGGATTGCCCAATACACTGGAGTGGGTTGCCAATTCCTCCTCCAAGGGATTTTCCTGTCCCAGGGATCAAATGCACATCTCCTGTGACTCCAGCAGTAGCAGGATTCTTTATCACTGAGCCACCTGGAAAGCCTAGTAACACTTATAGGGACACTAAAAGGATTTAATGAGAATTATTTAGTTATTTGAAATTTAGTAAGTCACCAGTGAACAGGTAAAAATAACAAAATTCCTTTCAAAGACTGGGAACTGAGGAGAGAATCAAGTCTTTGCAAACTACACATTTAGTATAGTTGAAGTATAAATGTGAAGAAAGATATGGAGAGAAGGAAGGCTTTAGAAATACATAAGGGACAGTATGTAGAAATACATAAGGGACTCTACAGTAAGAGTTTCCTTTACAATGATCAATATGTCAGTGATGTGTAGAGTGCATTTGAATATAGTGTGACCAGAAATAAAGGCTACATATTTATTGAAAAAGTTTGCATATAAATGGATGCGCTTAATTCAAACTTGTGCTGTTCAAGAGTCAGCTGTAGTTAGAAGATGGTCTCAATAATCCATCCAAGAAATAATGACGACCTGAAGTGAGGAGGTATATATTCAAGAGATGTTAATAAATAGAATCTATAGAATTTAAAATTAACAAGTGGAAAGAGTAAAAAATTAAAAAAAAAAAAAAAGATTGTTCCTAGGTGCCTGGTTTAAGTTACTCAGTATACAACATTTGGAAAGATATGAAATACAGAAGAAAGATTAAATGTGATTAATGTTTTTAAAGATAGTGGAGTAGTCCTTGTATTGTTCACTAGTATCAGATTTCCTTCTACATCCAGGCATAAAGGAAGGTTATACTTTCTCATCCCCAGTTATACAGGGACTACACTTCTCTTTGGCTAATTAAATAAGTGTAGTGGATAGAGCTAGAGCTAAAGATCTATCATTAGTGCATTATTTCCAGTTCATCATTCTCTATCCACACAATGACAACCCTCCATGTTCCAGAAAAGGGAGTTTCCGTTGATGAAGATCCTTAATAGAGGATGCCATGCTTCAAAAAAAATTCTCCCTTGACAACTTAAAATTCCATGAAATTTTAAGTTACACACACATTGAGAACATTGATTAGTTCTATCATTTTCTGTGAGGAAAAATAAAAGCATCAGTTAGCCACAGCTTGAATTTTGATTCTAAAATCACAAGTATTCTCAGTGGTACTGAGTCTCTTTAAATATTGTTCATTATATCTTCCTGAAGGTCTATAATCTAGACTTTTGGTCTAGGAAAATTATACAACGTTGAGCAGCCTTAATCACCTTACAATTGAGGTAATAAATTTGAGACTACCTGTATTGGATTTTGTGAGAATTAGATGAGTTTACACAGGTAAGAAAGCTTAGAGTAGTGACTGATTCATTGCAATCATTGAGTTAATAAAAGTTCTCCAATTGCTTCCTCTTTTGTCTCTTATATTTTGGATTTCCTCACAGAATTCCATCATTCTTCATACTTTCCAGTTTTGTCTAATCCTCTCCCAGAACTTCATCTACCATTTATATTTTCTGACACTTGAATCATCAACTTCATCCTGGAATTCTTTCCCAAACTACAGACTGTTAACTTCTAACCAGACACCTCAGCTCAGACATCTCACAGATATTTCAAACTGAGCATACTTTAAAATAGACGCTTCCTTTTCCCCTGCAAAACCATCCCTCCATGTCCTGTGTTCTTGATTTAATGAGTTTCATCACCATCCATTCTGATGCTTATGTCAGAAGTCTGGATATTTTCCTTATACAGTGCCTTTTTTACTCCCTATACTTCATCAGTCACACATTCTACAAATAGCATCACCTAAAATTGTTCTGAATATTTCTCTTTCAGTCACAGAGGCAATTATCTTATCTCTCTTATATTAGTATTTTAAGCTTTCTAATTGGTGTCCCTGCCTCTATTTGAATGGATTATCTGCTTTTTAATTAGAGAGTTTTTCTAAACGAGACAGTTGAATAACTTTATGAGATGCAGTTATTAAAATTATTCTTATTTTGTATTGTGGTATAGTTGATTAACAATGTTGTGATAGTTTCAGGTGAACAGTGAAAAGATTCAGCCATACATATACCTGTTGATGTTGTTACTCTTAGTTCAATGGTTACCGACTCTATGCTTCCAAGGCAGAGAATGTGGGTTCAATTCCTGGTCAGGGAACTAAGATCCCATGTGCCATGCAGCCAACAAACAACAGAACATGCCCCTTACTTTATAAGTGTACAGGTCAATGAGTTTACTAAATTTATAGAGTTGTGCAACTATTGCCAAAATCCAGTTTTAGAACCTTTTCATTACCCAGAAAGTTCCCTTATGCTATCTGTTTGCATTTCATTTCTACTCCTACCCACCACCCTAGGCAACCATTTCTCTGTTTTCTGTCTCTATAAACTTGTCTTTTCTAGATGTTTTGTATATAAAATAGAAATGTTATTGTTATTTCCCACCTGGGGAGCCTACAATAGCCTCCATTTTTTCTCTTTAGAAAATCCAAATTCCTCTAAAAACAGAGCAGTTTAGAAAGAACCAGTCTTTTTTTTTTTTTTAATGTGGAATACAACTGATTTTTTTCCTTCATTTTTGTGGTGTACTAAAACACTAAAGAATAGTATTTCTTTTTAAAAGTTAGGAAGATAAGCAGAAAATAAGAACTAGTTTGTTTCAAATCCTAAGCTAAAAGTTGAAGCTGTGGGTTTAATGGGCACCAAAGTTTATTGTCAAAGGAGACTTGAAACTAACAAAATAAAGTACCTCTTGGAAAAACAAAACTAAAAAAAAAAACAAAAAACTAAAGGTAAGAGAGATAAGGAATGGTGGTGAAATTTGTAAGAGCATGGGAACAATCCTTAGGAAATTAGGTAAGAAGAAAGGGGTCTGCGGTTATGTGGACCTGATGACAGAAATAGGCAAAAGGTAGATCAAGTAACATGAAAGCTGAGTTCTGACTTTTGGGAACATGCAGTGTGGTAGGAAATCTAATATGCTGATTCTGAGAAAGTCTCATTCCCCATCTGTGACAGAGTGATACAGAAATGAACTGAACAACTGTGGAGGCCTGACCTAAGAAACTTGGTAATGATTCACCTTTTATATCCTAACCCTCTTTGGTCTTCTACCTTCATATTGTTACACTGTGCTACAGACATTTTAAGCTTCTCCTAGATCCTGACATGAGGATCCAGAAGACAACTCAATGGACACGAGTTTGAGGAAATCTGGGATATAGTGAAGGACAGGGAAGCCTGGCGTGCTTCAGTCCATAGAGATGCAAAGAGTCTGACATGCCTGAGTGACTGAACAACAGAACTTAATAAGGTTATGTCTCCACACTGTCGCCAACACAGGATTTTTTTGTGTGTGTGTGTGTGGCTAAATCACTCTTCCAACAACACAAGAGAAGACTCTACACATGGACATCACCAGATGTTCAACATCGGAATCAGATTGATTGTATTCTTTGCAGCCAAAGATGGAGAAGCTCTATGCAGTCAACGAAAACAAGACCAGGAGCTGATTGTGGCTAAGATCATGAACTCCTTATTACCAAATTCAAACTCAAATTGAAGAAAGTAGGGAAAACCGCTACACCATTCAGGTATGACCTAAATCAAATCCCTTATGATTATACAGTGGAAGTGAGAAATAGATTTAAGGGCCGAGATCTTATAGAGTGCCTGATGAACTATGGAATGAGGTTCGTGACATTGTATAGGAGACAGGGATCAAGATCATCCCCCTGGAAAAGAAATGCAAAAAAGCAAAATGACTGTCTGGGGAGGCCTTACAAATAGCTGTGAAAAGAAGAGAAGCAAAAAGCAAAAGAGAAAAGGAAAGATATAAGCATCTGAATGCAGAGTTCCAAAGAATAGTGAGAAGAGATAAGAAAGCCTTCTTCAGCGATCAATGCAAAGAAATAGAGGAAAACAACAGAATGGGAAAGACCNTCCAGGCAAGAATACTGGAGTGGGTTGCCGTTTCCTTCTCCAGGGGATCTTCCCGACCCAGGGATTGAATCTGGGTCTCCCGCATTGGAGGCAGACGCTTTAACCTCTGCACCACCAGGGAAGCCTTACAGTGGTCATTTCTGCTGTACAACAAAGTGATTCAGTTTGGTATATATATAACTTTCTGTTTTGGCAGCACTGGGTCTTTGCTGCATAGGCTTTCTCTAGTTGCGGTGCCTGGGCTTCTCACTGTGGTGGCTTCTTCTGCTGTGGAGCACGCACTCTAGGTGCATGGTCTTCAGTAGTTGCAGCTCTCAGGTTTAGTAGCTGTGGTGCCCAGGTTTAGCTGCTCCTTGGCATGTGTGATCTCCCTGGACCAGGGATGGAACCCGTGTCCTTGGCAGGAGGATTCTTAACCACTGGGCCACCAGGGAAGTCCCTATAAGATCTTCTTTAAAACATTCTTTTCCATTATGGTTTATCACAGTATATTGAATATAGTTCCCTGTGCTCTACCGGACCTTGTTTATCCATTCTATATATAATGGTTTGCATCTGCTAACTCCAAATGCCCAATCCGTTCCCCTAGTTCCCTCCTGTTTGAAACCATGTCTGTTCTTTTTTTTTTTTCCCCCTCTTAATTTTCTGTTGGCCTGAGAAAACTCCATTCAGGTAGATTTGGGGGCGGGGAGTTAAATAAACACAGTAAGGTCTGCCTTTGATGTTTGAAATTCAAGTCATATAAAGTCATATTATATAAAGTAATAGCAGCATTTGCTTCTGACGTAAATGAATTATTTGAAAAAGATACAGTAACCTTTTCGAAAAACAGAGACTGCCTTCTTGACTCTTTTGAAGAAATTGGTGTGTTGTTGTTGTTGTTTTTTTTTTTTTAGCTTTGTTACTCTGTGAGTNGTGCTGCGATTCATGGGGTCGCAAAGAGTCGGACACAACTGAGCGACTGAACTGAACTGATGTTGGCTCTTAGTTGTGGCTAGCATGATCTTTCTTGATAGCACTTGGGCTATCTAGATGTGCCATAGGGGCTTAGTTGCCCCGTAGCATGTGGAGTTTTAGTCCCTGACCAAGGATCGAACCCATATCCCCTGCATTGCAAGGTGAATTCTTAGCCACTTGCCAACTGGGGAAGTCACTGAGGTTTATTTCTTAATGATAGAGTTCACCAAGATATTACATAAAACAAGCATGGTGCACTAAATGTAGATATAGTATGCTGTACAATGGAAAAATACACACAGGGGCAAGATTATAATGTTTTCAAATGTATCAAATTTTTGAGAAAGGACATGCAAGCCACTGTGAAATATTTGACTCCAGAAAGAAATGTGTGTGTGAAGACACAGAGCAAAGAAGACTCACTTTCCCCCCATTTTGTAAACTCTAACTTCCATTCTGTGATCATGCAGAACTTACTCAAAACTCAGGTTAATATTTTAAAAAATATTTAAACTCCCTGGTGGTGATCTGTACTGTAGTTTTGAAAGATGTCACCATTGAGGAAAACCAGGCGATGTGTATACAGGCTGTCTTATTTCTTTCAACCATATGTGACTCTACAATTACGTCAAAATAAAGGGCTTCCCTGGTGCCTCAGAGGTAAAGAATCCACAGGCAGTGCAGGAATCACCAGCAAGAGAAACAGGTTTGATCCCTGGGTTGGGAAGATCCCCTGGAGATGGAAATGGTACCCCACTTGAGTATTCTTGCCTGGGAAATCCCACGGACAGACGAACCTGGTAGGCTATAGTCTGTGGGGTTATGAAGAGTCAGACACAGTTTGGGGGCTAAACAAACAAACAAACAAAAATTAAACTCACTTTCTCAAGAGACTGTGTCCTCTGCTGCCCAGCTTCAGTTCAGTTCAGTTCAGTTCAGTCGCTCAGTCGTGTTCGACTCTTTGCGACCCCATGAATCGCAGCACGCCAGGCCTCCCTGTCCATCACCAACTCCCAGAGTTCACTCAGACTCACGTCCATCGAGTCAGTGATGCCATCCAGCCATCTCATCCTCTGTCGTCCCCTTCTCCTCCTGCTCCCAATCCCTCCCAGCATCAAAGTCTTTTCCAATGAGTCAACTCTTTGCATGAGGTGGCCAAAGTACTGGAGTTTCAACTTTAGCATCATCCCTTCCAAAGAAATCCCAGGGTTGATCTCCTTCAGAATGGACTGGTTGGATCGCCTTGCAGTCCAAGAACTTAGTCCTACCTAAAAGGGACCTACTCTGACCCAGCATATGAGTTATTTAAGCCCTATATCAGTCATAACCGTTGGTAGGCTATGCTGTTGTTGTTTAGTTGCTAAGTTGTGTGCTAAGTGGTGTCTGACCCTTTTGAGACACCCCACCCCCTCGCCTCCGCCATGGACTGCAGCCCTCCAGGCTCCTCTGTAAGTCCATAGGATTTCCCAAACAAGAACACTTCTCCAGGGGATCGTCCTGACCCAGGGATCTGAAACCATGTCTCTGCATTAGCAGGCAGATTCTTTACCACTGAGCCACCAGGGAAGCTATTGGTAGCCTATACTGGTTGTTAAATATTTTGAATATCACATCCAGATATTTACACTCTTATGGTAACCCCCAACTCTTTCAAACGCACTTGTCAAAATTCAACTACATAGTTGAAAAAGTTTTCAAATTACAAACTCCATGAGCGTTTCCTGGGAAAGAATATTGGAGCAGGTTCCCATTTCCTTTTAGAGAGGATCTTCCTCATCCAAGGATTGAAACACCACCCTCCTCCAACACCTCCCATACCCGCCCCACTCACACTGCAGGCAGATTCTTTACCACTGATCCAGGGAGCCAATTTTAACAACAGATATTTGAGCTCAATAAGCAGCCTTCTTTTCAGTCACTAAGGATTTTCAAATAAAGTTCTACAAGAGATCATTCAATTGGTTTGATTTGACCCAAGTAGTATGCAGCACTCCTATTGGACTTTTTAGATTACTGTTCAGTATGGAGCATTCCTATTGGATCTTTTTGACCACCATTCAGTATGCAGAATTCCTGTTGGCCACTCTGACGGACGTTTACACCGGTGCTTCCAACCAGCATTTTCACAATGGCTTCCCAGGTGAGTTCTCATCTTTTTCTTCCTTTCAGTTACTTAGAATGCCGATTTACCATATTTGCGTCTTTTATCTTTAGATAGAGGACTTTCTTTGGCTGGAATCTGTCACAGA
Source organism: Neotragus pygmaeus (assembly GCA_006410875.1). Lineage (NCBI taxonomy): Eukaryota > Metazoa > Chordata > Mammalia > Artiodactyla > Bovidae > Neotragus > Neotragus pygmaeus. Next base: position 25,086 of record SJYV01038279.1, read on the forward strand.
GAAGATATGTGAGAGGAAGTAAAGGTCATGTTTAAACTCAGGCTCCTGGGCCCATTCTAGCACTGTTGCTAAGTGTGGTCACAGAAAAGTGACTGGCATTTTGTGTTTTCTGGCGTCCTCACCAGTAAAATTGGCTAATAACAGTACCTGCGTCATAGGGCTTTTGTGATCATTACTGAGTTAATACAAGTCAAGAGCTTGGAACCACAGCCAGATATATGTTAAGCATTTAACAAATGTTAGCTAAAAGCGTTTGGAGAGTCTTTATAACATGGTAACTGGTTGATTTTCTTCCCAAAGCTGATTTAACTCAGTTTGAATTTTTGGTTCTGCCACAAAAGTCAAATTCAGTTCTCTTGGTGAAGAAACTTAAAGACTGCTATTTCCTGTCCTAATTATAGGCTTCAGCTGATGTCACCCTTGTTTTCCATTAAACATACTCAAGAATGTCTGGGTTGATTATTTCTTTGGCCAGGTCCTTAAAGATTATTGAATATTTGTTGAGTTCCAGGAATTCTACTAAATGCTTAAATACATTATTTTATTTCCTAATGTTTAATCATAATTCTGATTCTGAAATAATAATTTTTAAAAATGTATCAAGCAGCAGTTATTGTGTTAAGTATCTTAGCTCATTTCACCCTTGGAAAGGCCCATAAAGTAGATGTTATCTGTATGAGATTGATTAACTTTTTCAAGATTATAGAGGTAGTCATTGATACAACAGTAATTTGAACACAGATTTGGCTGATGCCAGAACTTGTAGTGTATTTCCAGACTTCCCCCCTCCTCTGTGCTTATACAATCTTAATAAAAAATGTAAATAATTATTGTGTGCTACAGTAATACATAAATATCATACTCAAAAGTTATCTGTGATTTTTTGGGTAGTGGGAAGTTTGATAGTTTTGGCAGATTATACCTAAAATGTGTATGCATGCCTGTGTGTGTGTGTCTTTTTCTCACATGTATGATATTTCTGTGTTTGTTTGTTTGTTTTATTCAAAAGTTAGTTGCTGAGATTTACAAGTACATGTCCACTTTAGGTGAATTTCTTTAAAAACTATGCATATTTTTGGAAAATTAAAATTTTAAGTAGAGGCTTTTTGAAAATTGCTCAGTCCTGTCTGACTCTTTGGGACCCCATGGACTATAAAGTCCATGGAATTCTTCAGGCTAGAATACTGGAGCGGATAGCTGTGGCCCTCTCAAGGGGATCTTCCCAACCCAGGGATTGAACCCAGGTCTCCCGCATCACAGGCAGATTCTTTACCAGCTGAACCACTACATTAAAAGAATATGTGTCACTCATTTTTTGGAAATTTAAAAGAAAATATTTATTTATTGGGGGGCTGTGCTGGGTCTTGTTGCTGCTCAGGCTTTTCTCTAGTTGTGGCAAGCAGCAGTTGCTGTCTAGTTGCAGTGTGTAGGCTTCTTATTGCTGGGGCTTGTTTTGTGCAGAGCACAGTCTGTCCAGCACAAGCTCGATAGTTGTGGCACACAGGCTTAGTTGCTCCCTGGCATGTGGGATCGTCTCAACTTAGGGATAGAACCCATGTCTCCTGCATTGGCAGGCAGATTCTTTACCACTGAGACACCTGGGAAGCCCCATTTCTTTGGAAATTTAAATGAAAATTTAAGTAGAGGATGTAGCTATTAGAAACTATAGTGAAAAAATACATAGCACTCATTCTTTGTAAATTACATAAAAATTTAAGTAGAGGGTTTAGCTAACTTTTTAAATTACAGTTATTCTCGTGGGGGAAAATGATTTTTTTATTATGTTAAATCATCATCTCAGTATGTCATTTCACATCCCCCACATGCATCTGATTTTCACACTTGGATTCTCTCATATTGGATGCATCGTCTATACGTCTTAGTAAAGAGATGCTTTAGGGGGTGGGGCTGACTGCATGTTTTTGATATCTAGATATCCTCCAGGGCTCTGCAGTTACTATGGAATAAAGTTCGGAATATATACCCTGGTACTTCAGGCTAGCCAGTACACAAGTTGATTTTTCTTCTTTGTGGTTTCTAATAGCCTTCCCTTCATCCTGTACCACTTTTTTCTGGGCAGGAAACCCAAAGGGACAGCAATTAGGAAGAGGATTCCATCCTTGCCTTCTCCCTTTCAATGGAAGTGGATAATTCAATCAGTCCACAGATGTAAGGCCTCATCAGCCAGCAAGGAAAGGCAGTCCTTAAGCCAAGTCGATTCAGTGTTCATTGTTCTCTCTCTCTCTCTCTTTCTTTTCTTTCTTTCCTTCTAAGCTAAATCTAATGGAAGACAAATCAATCCACACCAAAGGAAAAAAAAAATCAGGCTTATTTTCACCAAAAGAAAATTTTGTTTTGTTTTTTTGGATCAGAAACACAGGTCTTCCCAAATCAAGTTAAGTGAGTCCCAGATGTGGACTCATTTCAAATGAAAAACACACCCCCATCATCTCAGGCAGAGCTCTGCTTGAGGAAAACGGTGACTGCAATGCCTGACATAAAAGAATTTCTCCAGAGAGTTTGTCCCAGCCTGTGGAGAGGAAGAGGAATGGGGAAGATGAAGAGCTGGTGTGTTTCTCCTCCCCCTGGGGAGAAGAGAGACGGGATTCAGGTTAATGAGGTTGGAGGGTCGATGTGAACCAATCAGAGGAGTGGAAAGCATCTTTGAATAGTGCCGAGGATGGCAAGAATGGAAGCTGCCACATGCTGAAGGCTGGGTTTATTAATGAGAAGGCACTGAAGCCATATTACACAGCCTGGACATGTACTGCCCGAAACAAACAAAACCCAACGAGAAATGACAGTGACGCTCACACTTGTGGGCATTCTGGAGAATTATTTTTCCATAGGAAAATGGTAGATGGCAGCTGGAATGCTGGGGAATGACGTGATGTGCAAATTAATATATTTCTTTTAAAGGCCAAGAGGAGAAGAGGGCCTTCTGACAGCCTTTGATTCGACCATTAATTTTCAAAGACTGATCGAGACACTGTCATGTCACATGGACCTACTTCTAGTGTTAGACCAAAAGAAGAAGGTTGAACCATGTAACCGAAGACATCTTTCAGTGAAAGATCCTCCTTTTAACAACTGTAATTCGCATTTTCATCAATGTCATGCTGTGCATAGATGAAAACAGTCATTCAAATGTGTTTCTTCTGTCTTCTCCTAATAAGCTTGATTTTACATTTCTTGCCATCTGGTTTCTTGAACAGAAATATGGAAGTACTTTTACTCTCTATATGCTTTTTTCGGGGTTTAATCTAAGATGTGGCCTTTTCCTTTTTACTAAACTGGACTCTAACCCAGATTTTTCCCCCAGACAGGCTCTTTGCTGTTTTGGCAGGGCTCTTGCCCTTCCTTAAGCCAAACCGTTTAACCTAGTGTAATTACTTAATGATGAGCATCGCAGCCATTTATTCCGGAGCACATGCAGCAGCCTACCTCGCTGTGCATCCCCACAGCATCTCAGCAGAGTTTATTAAACTCAATTGAGCCGGATGAGTTCATATANGAACCAGAGATCAAATTGGCAACATCTGCTGGATCATCAAAAAAGCAAGAGAGTTCCAGAAACACATCTGTTTCTGCTTTCTTGACTATGCCAAAGCCTTTGTGTGGATCAGGCAGTTAAGGGGGAGGTAAAATGCTCTTCCTAAATTTGTGGGTTCCAGTTGTCTGGAACTCAAAATAATCCTCATGCACATTCTGGAGGTGGCATATTCTGCTTCCCACCAAATATTAACACTTCTGAGTAAGGAGCCTTCATAGGTAATATGTTGATATTGACCTGATTTGTAATATTGATTGAACATTGAAATGAGGTTTCAAGATCTAAAACAGATTCTTCTGGACCTTCAACACTGTCATCCCTGGGTTAAATCTCATACTTTTGCCCCATCTTGGCCCAAGTCTATTGCCGTAAGTATCATGGCATAAAGGAAGGAGCATGGAATGGAGAGTTCTGAACAGACTGCTGCAGGGCAACTCAAAATTTCCAATGAAGCTGCTGGAGATTAAACTTTCAAACTCTGTCCATTTAGAGTATTCATTAGTATGTTCAGAGTCACAGATGAGAGATAAATATGACATCCAGACAGAAGAGGCTAAGATGCTCAAGTTGTGTGTTGGTCAGTTATAATGGGCCATGTTCATGCTGACGGGTGGGTTCACAGGCCAGTGTTGCAGACAAAACACACAGAAAATCTAAGAGACCAGATAGATGGCTGTAGACGTTCCTGATGACTTGACCTCTGGTTCTAATTCCTCTGAAGGTAGCTGCTTTCTTCCCCTCAGAGTCTATGAGATGCTCTGATTTCTTTCAATAAAACTTCCTTAATAAATCAAAACTAAAAACCAACTCCACATCCACGTTTTTTCCTTGCTCTACCATGACACTGTGTAGTTAAAGCCAGACTGCTAAGTTGCTTCAGTCATGTCCGACTCTGTGTGACCCCATGGACTGCAACCTACCAGGCTCCTCTGCCCATGGGATTTTCCAGGCAAGAGTACTGGAGTGNTCTGCACTTTGTTTCTATCTTATACTGTGAGTACAGTGCTAGACTCCAATAGAGCACAGATGCCTGGGAGGGAGTAAGTGCGAACTGTCAGGGAAGGTTACGAAGGGCTTTGTCATAGTTAGTACCAGGCCTGTTATGAGGTTGCCTGACCATGGTCTTGGACGGAGGCACAGGACATCAAAACGTGAGTAAGTGTGGGGCAAGGGGCACCTGAAGACATGGGCAAAGGACTGGGGCTCTGATATTTCCAATGAATACAAGCCAGTGTCCAAATTATACAACTTTATCGTGTCTGAGATATGAACCTGTATTAATTTCCTGTGACTGCTGTAACATATAACCACAAATTCGGTGGCTTTAATTTAAACTAATAGAAATTTATTCTCTCTTAGTCTGGAGGCCAGAAGTCCAAAATCAAGGTATCAGCAGGGCTGGATTCCCTCCAAAGGCTTTAGAGGAGAAGCCTTGCTGGCCTCCTCCAGCTCCTGGTGGCTGCTGGCTTTCTTGGCTCATGGCTACGTAACCCTAACCTCTGCCTCCATCTTCCTCTGTGTCTGTGTCTTCATCTTCTTCTCATCCTTCTCTTCTAAGGACACTTGTCCTTGAGGTTAGGATCCACCTGGGTAATCCAGGATGAGTCCACCTTGAGATATTATTTTTTAATTTTTTTTTTACTTTAAAAAACACCTTTATTATTTTATTTTATATTTTATTTTTTGGCCATACCACATGGCATGTGGGACCTTAGTTGCCCAACCAGGGATTGAGCCCACTCCCTTGCAGTAGAAGTGCAGGGTCTTAATTACTGCACCACTAGCGAAGTCCACACCTTGAGATCTTGAACCTACTTACGTTGGTGGTGGTGGTTGTTTAATCACTAAGTCGTGTCCAACTCTTGTGACCCCATGGACTGTAGCCTGCCAGGCTCTTCCATCCATGGGGTTCTCCAGACAAGAATATTGGAGTGGATTGCCATTTCCTTCTCTGGAGGATCTTCCTGACCTAGGAATCGAACCTGGGTCTCCTGCACTGCAGGCAGATTCTTTACCAACTGAGCTACAAGGGAAGCCCTACTTATATTGATAAAGACCCTTTCCCCCCTTCTACCAACATCCACATCCTATCAGATCCATCATCAGTTCTCATTGCCTCATCTTAATCAAACCTCTCAGCATTTGTTCCAGTTGATCACTTTTTCCTTTCTTCATTTAGTTTCTGAATTTTTGCCCTGTCCTAGTTTTTTCCTTCTCCACCAGAAAAAGAAAAAAAACCCTTTTTTCCAAATAAAGCCACACTCATGGGTTGTGAGAGGGTTAGGATGTGGATGTATCTTTCTAGAGGTCCACCTTTCAACTACCCATATAGCAAATATTAAATAAAGGGAATCACTGAAACCTTAGGCAAGTAAAGAGGAATTCTGTTGAAAAGAAGGCAAAGACCATGGGTTGGAATTTATCCCCTCCCCTTGGCAGTTAGCCTCAGACCTAAAACCCTGGAGGCTTCATAAATAGCTACGTTTTGAGGGCCAGGGCAGCCCAACAGAAATGGCGGAAGCTACAGCAAGCCCTGATTTAAATATGGACTCTCTCATTTTCTAGTTCTGGTTTCATGTAAATCATTTTGCTTCTTTGACTTTCAGTCCTCTGCAAAATGGGACTGATCCTAATGCTTGCCTGGCTAGGTGAATGAGAAGAGTAGAAAAGTACACATTCTGTGAGTCACAGTCGTGCCTACATTCATCCATGCATATTTAGGGGGCATGTTTTTTTTTTTTTTTTTCTAATTTATTTCACAGGGCTTTATTGAGCACCTGCCATGTTCTAGCCATTACCCTAGACGATGGGAATATAGTCATGAAGACCATCCATTTCTGCCTTGATGGTATTTGCATTCTCATGAGAGAGTATGAACAAAGACAATAAATATATACAAACACATGAATATTTTGAAAGATCAGCCTAGAGAGTGATAAGGACTAGAAAGAAAAATTTTCAAACGTGATTCATGGGATGGGGTGGGGAGGTGGGTGGTTGCAAAGTGGAGTCGAGACAAAGTGATCAGGAAGGCCTTCTACAAGATGATGGCAGCTAGCCTGCAAACGATGAGAAGGAGCACATCAAAGAGGAGAGGCAGTGGGGTTCTACACAGTTGAACCCGCAAGTACAGAGGCCTGGTGGCCTTGATGATGGATGCATTGTATTGTTGATGACACTTAAAACCTTGTGTAATACTGTCTTTTTAGTAGTAGTGGTTATTAAAGCAATAGCCTCTCCTCCCAATGTAGTGGTCATTCACAAATTTGTTCAGCAAATATATCTGAATCTCTGCATTTCCTGGCCCCTGAGTACCTGAGTGGGGCATATGAAGGGGGGAAGAGGAGATTCACCTGTCCACTTCTGGACAGGAGATTTGATTAACTGCTTGGCACCCTCCAGAGCTCTCTGACTATAGGAGGGAGACTGACAATTTTGAAGATGGTGGCTAATTCATTATCCTACTGTAAGTGGCTACCAGAAATGGAGCCAAGGTGGCTTGGGTCCTGCTGATCCAAGATCCATATGTCAAGTGAGTGAAAGTAGTGTGTGAGAACAATCTCTAGTTGTTTTCAGCCACTGAGATTCTGAGGTGGTTTGTTACTGCAACATAATCTAACCTACAAATCACTTCAATGACTGCAGCCATGAAATTAAAACACACTTGCTCCTTGGATGAAAAGTAATGACCAACCTAGACAGCATATTAAAAACCAGAGACATTACTTTGCCTACAAAGTTCCATCTAGTCAAAGCTATGGTTTTTCCAGTGGTCATGTATGGATGTGAGAGTTGGACCATAAAGAAGGCTGATGCTTTGAACTGTGGTGCTGGAGAAGACTCTCGAGAGTCCTTTGCACTGCAAGGAGATCCAACCAGTCACTCCTAAAGGAGATCGGTCATGAATATTCATTGGAAGGACTGATGAAGAAGGTGTAGCTCCCGTACTTTGGTCACCTGATGTGAAGAGCTGATTCATTGGGAAAGACCCTGATGCTGGGAAAGATTGAAGGCAGGAGGAGAAGGGGATGACAGAGAATCAGATGGTTGGATGGCATCACCGACTCAGTGGACATGAGGCTGAGCAAGCTCTGGGAGATGNAGCTGATTCATTGGGAAAGACCCTGATGCTGGGAAAGATTGAAGGCAGGAGGAGAAGGGGATGACAGAGAATCAGATGGTTGGATGGCATCACCGACTCAGTGGACATGAGGCTGAGCAAGCTCTGGGAGATGATGAAGGACAGGGAAGCCTGGCAGGCTGCAGTCCAAGGGGTCACAAAGAGTCAGACACGACAGCAACAACCACCCTAACTGATGTACTCTCTTTTGCTAAGTACAACCTTAAATCTTCCCACTGTAATCTTTCTACCTCTACCCCTACTGGTGAGAACACAACTTGGTTCAACCCCAGGCTACTGACTGCACAGAAAGGTTCTCACACCTCTTTCATATGAGACTGCAGGGAACCCAGAGGAGTTGTATGGGCAGCAGCAGCTCAAAGGAAACAGGAGATTCCCAGGAGAAGCAGCTGCCCCCTTTAGCTCCCACTAGCTGGATATCCCCTCACCAGGGGCATGGGCTTGGCAGTTCCTCCTACTCCTTCCCCCAACTTCATGAATCCGCTAGACACACCCTTCACGGGCTTAGGCAATCCGACCGTTGCCAACAAGCCTGAGTGCTACAGCCAGCAGGTCTTATCCCTGGACTGTGCAAGACACCTCCAGGGGATTAGCATTATTCATCTCTGGGATGGGAATAGATTACAAGCGCATCTGGTGATGGGAGTGAAATGCGGAGCGAGTTCGGAGCGGCACCTTTCATCCTTCCAAACCAGACGTCTGCACGCCAAATGCTTCCAGGAGCCAGGCACCTAACCAAAATGAGTGAAGTGGGCCACGTGGGGCCAGCATGTATGCCTCTTCTAAGGGCCACCACGGCTTGGGTCAGTGCTGCCAAACTCCCCAGTTCTTAGATCTCTGAGCTCATAGAAATATCTGGTTACAAATGCCCTTCACTACTTCCCTTGTAGCTCCATCGGTAAAGAATCTGCCTGCAGTGCAAGAGACCTGCGTTTGATCCCTGGGTTGGGAAGATCCCCTGGAGAAGAAAAGGACAACCCACTACAGTATTCTTGCCTGGAGAATTCATGGACAGGAGCCTGGCGGGCTACAGTCCAGAGGGTTGCAAGAGTTGGACATGGCTTAGCAACTACACCACCACCACCGAAAACTGCATAAACATTGTGGTTCTCAGCGGTGCCATTTGCCAAATATTTCTGGAGGTGGCCCTGCCCAGGAACAAGATGGATGTACCCTTGAAGCTGGGCACGGTCGTGTGATTCATTGTAGCCAATGAAATGTCCTATCACTGCCAGGTGGAAACTATAAAAGCCAATGCAGCATTCCCTCCAGATTCTTCTCATTGCCTCAGTTACAACGGGAGCATTTTAAGTGCTGAGAACTCTGCCTCAGTTCTTGAGTTACTATGATAAACCAGCAAAGGAACCATCACTGACCCCACCACCAGCAGAAACACAGTGAACATATTACAAGAGCAAAACGTAAATGTTGTTTATGCTCCAAAAATGTGGGGGCTATTTGTTGCTACAGTATAATCAGACTTACCATGACTGGTGCAAACGCCAAACGGATGACACAAAACAAGTCTGTGGCCGTGTCTCTGATTTGCAATTTTGGATGAATTGTTTTTCTCCTCTTTTTCTCTTTCCTTGCTTCAAACGTTTCCTTCTGCCATAAGCTCTTTTCATTTGGCTCATGCAGCAAACATTTATGAAGACTTCTATAAGGGAAAACTGCTGTCACATACCATAGTAGCAACAGCAATAAAACCGTAATTGTAAGATAGTGGAGATTGTCCTCAGACAACTAGCCCAACCAGAGAAGCGCAACCTTTTCGATCTACCAGGCAGAGGCAATGCAGACCTCAAAGCAGACAGGCTACAGAAGGTCTCCCAGCCCCGAACCCTAAACCCTGCCATGATTTCTTAGAGATTTCTTACAGATCAGAAGACTCTGATCTATAAGAAGCATACTAACCCTCAGACCCCAAAATGACACCTTGTGATGTTTTGCATAACACAGCCTCCAGGCAAACCACTTTCCTTTGGAATCAGGCTAACTTGATTTTATTTCCTGCTTAGCTGCTTATTTGATGTGGGACTTTACTCCTCAAGTTTCTGTTGAACAGGGTCAAGCACACCTCCAGTTTGGCAAAGTTGTAGTNCAAACCACTTTCCTTTGGAATCAGGCTAACTTGATTTTATTTCCTGCTTAGCTGCTTATTTGATGTGGGACTTTACTCCTCAAGTTTCTGTTGAACAGGGTCAAGCACACCTCCAGTTTGGCAAAGTTGTAGTGAAGATCAGGCATAACATAGAGCAAGTACCCAGGGGAACAGCCCATAGTTGGTGCTTAATTAATGGCAACATTTGGGGAGACAGAGATATGGACAAAGTGAAGCAAAAGGGATATTTGGCATAACTTTAGAAGTTACGACTCTGTAGATATGGAGAGTTAAGCCTCTGGGTTCTGGAGTGTGGCTGCCTGTGTTAAAATCCTCTCATGCCAACTGGGCAACTGTGAGCAAGATACTTCACCACTCTGGGCCTCAGTTTTCTCATCTATGAAATAGGAATGATAATAACATTTGATTTCCTAGGGTTGCTGTGCCAAGTGCCAGGCACATAATAAAGATAAACTACACATGTGACCTTTATGTCCTTATTATGTAAAAAGCTGACAGCATTTTAGGTCCAGGTTGGAGAGCAGCCAGTGTGGTCTTGGGTGAAACCTCACTTCCCCGGGCTTCTGCAAAGAAGCCTCCTCCAGGCTGGCCCTCTGGAATTCACCTTTTGAAACAAGCACTTTACAATGTCCCACAAGGCTTCATTGTTTTCCACTCAGCAGGGAACCCGTGTTCCTTCTGCACGCATGCACTCGACTTGGAAACATTTGGTTGCAGTTGCGCGCAGGCTTTTCTTCCCTGGGACAGCATGGCAAGACTGCCTGGGAAACCCGATCTCCCCAACCCTCAGTTCTAATCGTGTTGTTTCTTAGACTCAGGCTCCCCTATAAATCATTTTTAATGACACTTTGAGAAGAAAGACGTCGCAAAGCAAATCTTACACGACATTCTCATCACCAACGGCATTTAATATCCTAAATCATATGCTTTATGGCGTTGCATCACAGGCCTCAGGCAAATGAAGGCAGTCTATTATTTTTTGCTTCTGGTGCACCTCTTATGTGCCTGAGGGTCACTCACTTTAGGGAATGCCTGGCGGTTATGCTTGGGGGAAGTTAGGATGGTCGCACAGTCCAGCAGGAATCTGGGGGGACTTTTTTACACAATGAGGTGGCCTGTGTGGTGGTATCCAGAGCTGGTAATATGAGAAAGTTATGAGAATATAAGCCAGGCCTGATCTGGGGTTCCTCGCCATTCACCTGGGGGCCCCTTCCCTTTCCAGGGAAGTCGATACAGTGAAAATCAAACCAAAGCGACAGCAAATAAAAACAGGCCCTACCCCGCCTCTCCCCAAACCCCAGCCAGACTGAGGAAGAAATGTGAACTTCTATGCTCCAATTCACTTCCATCTGACAAATATTCATCTGGATATTTTGATGTGCCTACGATGTGCCTGGATGGGAACACACAGAGGTCAATACCATTCTCCTTAGTGTGTGCATGTTAGTCACTCAGTCGTGTCTAACTCTGTGACCCCTGGACCGCAGGTCCCCCAGGCTCCTCTGTCCATGGGCTTTCCCAGGCAAGAACACTGGAGCGGGCAGTCATTCCTTCCTTGCCTGTGCGCACAGTTGCTCAGTTGTGTCCACCTCTTCGCCACCCCATGTAGTGTAATTCAGCAGGCTCCTCTGTCCATGGGATTTTTCAGGCAAGAATACTAGAGCGGGTTGCCATTTCCTTCTCCAACCATCTTCCTGACCCAGGGATCAAACTCACGTCTCCTGCATTGTCAGGTGTATTATTCCATTCCTTCCTTAGTGTAACACAATCTAATTCACCCATCAGCGTCAAAGCACCTACAGCATACAGGGAGCTGGACCAGCCGCTGGCAGAGTGGGTGCTGGGGGACTGTCTCAAGCTACAGCCTTCAGAGAGTCAAACACACACACAGATCTGCAAGCGGCGAGATCAGAAGCTCCTGAACATGCCTAGAACAGTGGTGCAACATTCATTTGTATTGCTTGACCAAAGAACCAACAATAGAACAAAGTGCTCCGAATAACCCCAAAGTGCAAGACAAGTGTCTGCTTCCTTCTGACCCCTCCTTTCATTCCCAGATAGGTGCTGTAGGAAGGGGATCTGGCATAACATCTCATCAAACTCACCCACTGTGAGGGGTCATCCACGTCTGCAAGGGAGATGTGTCAATGTTTCACGATAAGATATCTGGAAAACTTGCCTTCCTCTCCCACCTCTCACTTCCCAGGAATGAACCCACAGGAGGGACCTCTGCATGCTCTGCATGCCTGGCACATGTTCTCTTGGCCAGGAGGATGTGGCTTCCAGGAGGAAGTTGGCTTAATTCCTCGTCACAGGATGTGCTCTTCCCTCCTTCTCTGATGCTCTGGCTCCTGAAAAAGGGGTCATAAGAATATGGACATTAGCTGGGCTTCTACTGTGTGCAGACACAGGGCTCAGGCCTATGCACGCATCGGCTCTGAGTAATTCCTGTACCACAGAGGGGCTGGGAGCAGAAAATCAGGTGACAAGGATAGTGTCCTCAGCACAGTGCTGGACCCTACTAAATGCTTAACAAACGGCAATTTCTTTGTCACAGGCTCAGTTACAAGTGAGGAGACAGAGGCTCGAAGAAGGGGAGAGAGGGAGACAGCTATGAATGGAGGCCGGGGAAGTAATAGCATCCAGGACATGTGAATTTCCTGATCAGGGCAAGGAGCTTAGCCTAACACCGGAGCTGGGTGATGTTGGGTAAGTTATGTCACCCCTCTGAGATTCCAGTAGCAACAACAATAATAGATTGAATCATATGAAATTGCCAGTTTTACACTTCAGCAATGTTTGAATGTCAGCAATTTCATAAGCTTCAATTGAATAAAAAAACATTCTCATGCTGCTCATGTGAAGATCAAAAGATATGTAAAAGTGGAAGATAGCACCCAGTAAATGACGATCCCTCAGTACACGGAAGTTAGTTTAGTCACCGTCTCCATGGCTTTCTTGGATAAAAGAAATGAAATCTATTCATGTCAGCATCGGAAGCAAGGCCACTACCCTGTTTTCCACCCTGGGACAAGCCTGTGTTATGGGGGCCCCATCTCCACCTCCAGGGGTTGGTGATATGGGATCAGCAATTTCCTCTGTCCAGCCACTTGGGTAAATGATTTACCAGCTGCTCTCAAAGCCCCCTTTCCACTACAGGGCAGAGCTCTCCAAGCCCGAGCACCCTCCTTTGAACCAGAACTTTGAAATTGTTGAGGGGAGCCCTCAGGGTTCTTTCTTTTCTTCTTGGGTGAGGGGGACCTGGGGATGGAGCAGAGGGCAGGTGTGCATTACTGATCCGAGCATAATGAGGGAGAAAGAGGCCATTTCCAGAAGTCTGTGTTAATTAGAACTTGACTTCCCCGAGGCTGAGTGTCACTCAGAAACATCTTATCTTCATGTTCATCATTATCAGTTTCATTGATGTATCAACAGCAGCAGCAGCAGCTTTATAATTTTTTCTCATCAGCTACAGCTGCTGCTTCTTTTGTTCACTACTCTCCTTCGTCCTCTTCCTCCTCCTCACCCCCTTCCTCCTTTTTCTTCTTCTTTTCTATCAGACAGAGCCACTGTACTCAAGACTCCCTTCCATATTCTGTTGCCATCTTCCTTTTCTGGGTCCTCATTCTACTTGGGATTTCTCCTCTCCCCCACCTCCATCGAGATTCAGCAATACCCAGAGCTTCAGACCTTCCCTGGTTCTACTGTCCCTTCACCCCGGCCACCCCTGCATCACAAACTCCCACCTGCCCTGGATCCAGTGGACTCAGTGGCATCCCCTAGATTAAATCAATTATGGACTAATAAGTGGACAAAACCTGCAGCTAGGCAGGAATGATTGTAGAGCAGATTGAACCATCGTTGGGCTCTTCAGCAGGTAAGGGAAATGGTTGAACAGACCCAAATGGAACAGCAGAGAACTCCCTACTGTGCTGTTCTAACAAAAGCAAACCAGAGAATACCCCAGAACTTGGGAACATTTGCCTTGTTCATACCCCTAACCACCAGCTGCCAACATTCAACAGGGATTGACTCCCAGAAGTTCCATATATAACGTGGCCCTAATTAACTGGATCAGAATTAGCCCAGTGTGGACAAATCAAAGTGCTTTTCCACGGAGCAGTGATGAGGATGAGGATGATGATTGTGTTAGCAACGATGATGGTGATGAATAACAATGACGATGATGGTGATGGTGAGGAGGAAGGGACAAAGACAGTGGCGATGAGGTTGGTGATGGTGACTGATACCACTCTGTCAGCCATTTGGATGATTTACATATATTACCCCTTACACTCCTATCAAGTAAGGAGGTAAGGAAGTGATGAATAATATCCTCATTATATAGATGAAGAAAAAGCAAGAAAATTTCCCAGATGCACAGAATTGGTAACTGGTGGAGCAGGGAAAGCCACTCAGCCCAGAAAGAATAATGGAAGCTAGTGTGAGAAACAGAGATCGAGGTCCTAGTTCTAGACCTTTCTTCACCTTACTTACACCTCTGTTTTTGGGTTCTCTGAAACACCCCATTCCCATTTTTCTTAAGCTTCAGTTGATTTCTATTACTTTCAGTCAGACAAGTGCTTGTAAATAGAGTCACTGAACTTTGTCTCCAAATAGAGCACATGGTGATTTTTTTAATGTGACTTTGAGCCAGCACTGGGATTAAGGTGAAACAAATGAGACATCTAGGGCACACAGTTTAATGAGGCACTCCCTCTCAGGGTCAGGCAGGTGAGGGGAGCATTTGCACAGATCTGAGAGTGAGTGTCTCCTTACATTCTGCAACCTAGGCACCTTGCTTCCTTCACTATAAACTAAGTGCTGCTTAAGCAACTCCCTCTCNTTTAATGAGGCACTCCCTCTCAGGGTCAGGCAGGTGAGGGGAGCATTTGCACAGATCTGAGAGTGAGTGTCTCCTTACATTCTGCAACCTAGGCACCTTGCTTCCTTCACTATAAACTAAGTGCTGCTTAAGCAACTCCCTCTCCTTTTCTGCCATGCTTACTCAGCTATAAACTGAAGACATTGAACCTAGGATTACAGAGAACCATGTTAGGTGTGATATTCTGATTCTCTGGCAAGTGACGTACTTGCTACAAACCTCACATCCCACATCTGTGGCAGACATTACTAATCAATAACGGCTTCTTGATGAGCCTGGACATGTCCTCAGAATCCAGCTCCACCTAGACACCATCAGGATCTACTGGTAAATATTTAGAATTGGAAAATAAGAGGAAACTTCTCAAGGACACAAATAGGGTTTTACCTCTCTCTCTCTCTCTCTCTCTCTCTCTCNGGAAGATCCTCTGGAGAAGGAAATGGCAACCCACTCCAGTACTCTTGCCTGGAAAATCTCATGGACGGAGCAGTCTGGTAGGTTACAGTCCATGGGGTCACAAAGAGTTGGACACGACTGAATAACTAAACTTTCTAAATTTTCTACCACCATCACAGGAACACAACACCTCTCAGTCTCCTTTGGATTTTAAGGTGATATGCACCTCATTTGGACATTCACTCCAACATGTTTACCAGGTAACCCCAAAGTTCACCAGTTTTGAGTGGGATCAAAAGGATACACAGTATGTCCAGGCTGCCATACGACTTGTTTAGCCATTTGAACCACAGGAACCAAGAACCAGTGACTCTTGAAATGTGTGTGACACATAGTGAAGTAGAGTCACCAGCAGGCTCTCACAGGTGATACAAAGAACCTGAAGACTTTTGCATAAGGAAGGACTGATGCTGAAGCTGAAACTCCAATACTATGGCCACCTCATGCCAAGATTTGACACATCACTCATCGGAAAAGACTCTGATGCTGGGAGGGGTTGGGGGCAGGAGGAAAAGGGGACCACAGAGGATGAGATGTCTGGATGGCATCACCGACTCGATGGACATGAGTTTGAGTGAACTCCGGGAGTTGGTGNGTATGACCTAAATCAAATCCCTTATGACTATACAGTGAAAGTGAGAAATAGATTTAAGGGACTAGATCTCATAGACAGAGTGCCTGGTGAACTATGGAATGAGGTTCATGATGTTGTACAGGAGACCGGGATCAAGACTATCCCCATGGAAAAGAAATGCAGAAAAGTAAAATAGCTGTCTGGGGAGGCATTACAAATAGCTGTGAAAAGAAGAGAAGAGAAAACAAAGGACAAAAGGAAAGATATAAGCATCTGAATGCAGAGTTGATTTATCTCAATAGATGCAGAGAAGGCCTTTGACAAAATTGAACGTCCATTTATGATAAAAACTCTCCAGAAAGCAGGAATAGAAGGATCATACCTAAACATAATAAAAGCTATATATTAGAAACCCACAGCAAACATTATCCTCAATGGTGAACAATTGAAAGCATTTCCCCTAAAGTCAGGAACAAGACAAGGGTGCCCACTCTCACTGATACTATTCAATATAGTTCTGGAAGTTTTGGCCACAGCAATCAGAGCAGACAAAGAAATAAAAGGAATCCAAATTGGAAAAGAAAAAGTAAAACTCTCACTGTTTGCAGATGACATGATCCTCTACATAGAAAACCCTAAAGACTCCACCAGAAAACTACTAGAGCTAATCAATGAATATAGTAAAGTTGCAGGATATAAAATCAACACTCAGAAATCCCTTGCATTCCTATACACTAATAATGAGAAAGTAGAAAAAGAAATTAAGGAAACAATTCCATTCACCACTGCAACAAAAAGAATAAAATACTTAGGAATAGACCTACCTAAAGAAACTAAAGACCTATACATCGAAAACTATAAAACACTGATAAAAGAAATCAAAGAGGACACTAATAGATGGAGAAATATACCCTGTTCATGGATTGGAAGACTCAATATAGTGAAAATGAGTATACTACCCAAAGCAATCTACAGATTCAATGCAATCCCTATCAAGCTACCTACGGTATTTTTCACAGAACTAGAACAAATAATTTCAAGATTTGTATGGAAATACAAAAAACCTCGAATAGCCAAAGCAACCTTGAGAAAGAAGAATGGAACTGGAGGAATCAACTTGCCTGACTTCAGGCTCTACTACAAAGCCACAGTCATTAAGACAGTGTGGTACTGGCACAAAGACAGAAATATAGATCAGTGGAACAAAATAGAAAGCCCAGAGATNTATGGTTTCAGTGTGTCTGCCCTCTGATGCCCTTTTGCAACACCTACCATCTTACTTGGGTTTCTCTTACCTTGGGCGTAGGGTATCTCTTCACAGCTGCTCCAGCAAAGTGCAGCCACTGCTCCTTACCTTGGACGACGGCTATCTCCTCACTGCTGCCCCTCCCGACCTTGAACTTGGAATAGTTCCTCTAAGCCCTCTGGCGCCTGCACAGCCACCACTCTTTGGACGTGGGGTCGCTCCTCTCGGCTGCAGCCCCTGGCCTCGGGCAGTGGTATCTCCTCTTGGCTGCTCCTGTGCTGTTGCAGCCTGGCACTCTCAGCCACCGACCCTGACCTCAGATGCAGTTAGCTCCTGTCAGCTGCCACCCCTGACCTTGGATGCGGGGTAGCTCCTCTCGGCTATTGCCCCTCAGGCATGGGGTCCTGCCAGCTTCTGCCCTTGACCTCGGACGTGGGGTAGCTCCTCTCGGCCATGCTCTGCACACCATCACAGCCTTAAGGATAGAAATACATATATTTAAATACATAGCTCAAGTATGAATATTTATAAACAAGGTAAAATAATGATGCTTTTCTGATATTAAATTCTAATTGCTCCTTTNGCTCCTCTCGGCCATGCTCTGCACACCATCACAGCCTTAAGGATAGAAATACATATATTTAAATACATAGCTCAAGTATGAATATTTATAAACAAGGTAAAATAATGATGCTTTTCTGATATTAAATTCTAATTGCTCCTTTACAAAGAGTTGTGGATATTTTAATCCAGGAAATATCTTTACATCTTTGTCTTGTTCTTCATTAAATCTTCTTTTTTGCAATCTATCTTGACATCATGCACAAATCTATGTTCTCATTGTCTACATCCCACTTGAGTCTATATTGAAATAATTATTTAAAATGATATGACATTTCTGTCAAATTACAGAAAATGGAAACTTATCTGTTAGCAAGAGAAAGCAGATCAGTGGTTCACCGCACCTTGGAGGATAGGGAGGTACACGAGGAGAGAAATTATAGCATGAGTTCTAATATCAGTTGCAAATTATTTTTTGTTATTAAATCAGTCTTTTAACTTCATCATTAAAAGATACTTAACTATTTCTCTGTAATTGATTTATGTAATTATATAATATCAGAATATAAACTCTTATTTTTCAATAACACGGAAAATGTCTATGTATCTACCTACTATCTCTCTCTCTCACACACACGCACACACAGTGGGTTTTCTAAATCTAGGTTAAAGTTCTCTACTTCATACTATTATTATTCCAAGTGTCCATTTCTGCATTTATTTCAACCCACTTTTATGGAAAATAGAGTTTATAAAAGCATCATTTTTTATGGGACAAAAATTTTTTCAGATTGAGGACAAGCGCCAGTAGTTTGGCTAGTACTTGGAATGTTGTATCATTGTGCAGAAGTTTTTTAATTCTTTTATAAATTTTTGTACCTAATATCCAAACCTCCCCAGAATGGAATTCATTAGACTTGTGTTTAACTTTTTAGGCTGCCTTCTTATCACCTTAATGCATTGTAGAATTTTTCAGTACACTAAGTTTATAAAGTGATATTTTCTTTTCCTATTTTGTACTTCTCTTCAAGGTCTTCTGACAGATTGTGACTTGCAGTAGTTTACCTAAATATTATGGTAATTATCAAACTTGTTTAATATAATTTATTCTAATATAGTTAATTTTTTCTTTATACTATTTATCACCCATAAAGAATATTCTGGTGTCTATTTCATTAATCTGTACTTAAGGCCACTAATATATGTAGAAAAATTGAAATCAATTAAAGACCATTCAGATGTATTTAAATATTTTTTACCCACAAGTAATTATAATTGATATGATAGTTATGCCCTTGCATAATAGAATTTATTTTTACTCTTACCCTATGCTTTGGGCTTTCATTTCCTTAAGAAGAACAGAATTTATTTTTGAACAAGCCTCCTAATTCCATAATATGTATTGTGACTCCTTAAATTTTGTAAATATACTAAGAGATATTTCATTAAAATGTATTTCATAAAAATTCCCCAAAATAGCAGCATTGATTTCCTAAAATTAATAATGTATAAGATGAATATTTCTACTATTATCCTCTTGCAGAGATATCAATCTTTTATTCATTTTTAAGAGGGAGACTTAAAAATCAGGGTTTATGTCTTTTTATTCTCAATAAAATGTTTTTTAACTATCTGAATAATAAAAGTAGACAGGCTACTTTCTAGGCAGAGGCCTTCATTTCTACTTTAAAATTACATTTTTTGTATCTATTTATACTTTATAATGTACCTCCAAGGGCTGAGTTCACCAGGAAAAAAGTCAAGGACAAAATGGGCCCTTAATTATTAAATATGCCTCATACATAGTTCATAGCTAATCTGACTTAACAAGGACTCAAAAATTGCAAGTGCTTTTTTTTAGAACATGACATTCTAATTGTAATTCCATGAAGTTTGATTTAAAACATTGCAATCATCTCTATGTGTTAAACTGCCGTTAACAACACAACATATAACTTTTCTCAAAGCCCAGAGAATGTTTGTGATTTAAAATATTTTTTCTTTGTCTCTCACAGCCACAGAGTCCTCATCTGACCTGAGATTGGCACCATTATTTTCCTTTTGGTTAAACAAAATCTAAGTCGCTGTATTGTTAAAGATTCTCTGAAAAAATACTCCTACCAAAAAGGGAATGGTGTTCTTTAGTAGCCACATTAGCAGAGATGAACTTATCAGATGGATGAGTCAAACTTTGAAAGGCACGGAGGAAAAACCCATGAGTAGGTGATTCAAAATACTTGAAGCCTCAGCTTCGTTGACTGTGATGAGGTGAAATGACCTGAGAAAGCATCTCACAGTACTTGGGACTTAGTATTGTTGAATCTTAAATCTTAAACCTTGTGTAAGTATACTAATAGTGAGGCGCTGGATGCAGGGGAAATGAATGCAACTTTAGATGGTGCTCATGGGTTCAAACTCTTGACATTGGGACAGCAACATAACACCTGATACAAAGCAGAGATGCCCTGGGTGATGAGGTGACTTGTGAGATAGTGGAGGAGGCCTAGTAACAACATAATAAAGACATAGACTAAGTAGTGTCAATTGAAAAATAATGCACAACCTAAAAGTTGAGAATTATGTTTTATTCAGCAGATATACTGAGGATTTAAGCCCAGGAGACAGCTTCTCAGATAAATGTCAGAATGGACTATTCCAAAGGGACTAGAGAGGAGCCAAGATATATAGGAGTATTTGAAAAAAAAAAATGAAAAACAAATATAGGTGGTGAGAACATCAAAAGATTACTATTAATTAAAGACAGACAAGACACCTCAAGTTAATGCATTTAACACTTTTGTAAGTATGGGGGGATGCAGGTGTCTGGTCTCATTGAAATAACTCCTTTGATATGTGCCTTAACTGTCTAGAGCCACTGTCCTTTTTTGGGGGCCTCCCAGGTGGCACAGGAATAAATAATCCTCCTGCCAATGCAGGAGATGGAAGAGAAACAGGTTCAATCCCTGAGTCTGGAAGAACCCTTGGAAGTGGAAATGGCAAGTCAATCCAATATTCTTGCCTGGAAAATCCCATAGACAGAAGAGCCTGGTGGGTTACAGTCCATGGTGTCACAAAAAGCAGGACAAGACTGAACAACTGAGCACATGCTGTTTTCTCCATCCTAAATCCCTTTGGAGCGTACCATGGGGCGGGGTGGGGGAGCAACAGGGCTGCCCTGGCTGACAGCTTGATGGCTACAGCATTCTTTGTTTACTGATATGGCAGCGACATTCTTTCTTCTAAGGGGTCATCCAAAAGGAACATTCTACCCCAATATATAATTTTTTTTTAACTTAAAGCAAAAGTTTCTCTAAATACTGTCATAAAGATTTTCTTGATAGTCTGAAATATACACTATTGAAATTATATTATAATTCACTTAATTTTTATTTTATGACTGCTCCATGGAATCAACAAATATTTAAATCTCAATAATAATGCTTTACATATAGAGAACTTTACATTAGAAACTATTCATGTGGTTTAATGTCGTATCACTCTTTCTAGTGTTGATGGTCAAGGTGTAGTGTAGTATTCAGCTTTAATGTGTATTAACCTGATATTCAGCCTTTGAAAACTGGTGCTGTGATGGCTAAGGCACCAAGAGAAAACATTCAGTATAGAAGATAGTGAGGAAATAGTGAACAGTTATTACTAGAATGTAAGCTATAATTAAAACTGAAGCTGTTAGGGCAAAGGGATTCATTGTTGTCATGGAAACATGGTTTTAATAATTCATATCTTTCAACAGACAAAATCAACTAATGCTCTGTAATTGTCAACATAGAAATATAGTTTTTTACATTATTTAATATTTTTAACAATATTAGCATAGATTATAAACAGTTTACCAAAAAAAAAAAATCTTGAAGCTAATAATTGAGTTTGAGATGCAAAGTGAGTTCAATTCCTGATGATTTTGTATCAACAGGCTTCTAAAGTACCATCAGTTCAGTTCAGTCGCTCAGCCATGTCCAACTCTTTGCAACCCCATGAATCACAGCACACCAGGCCTCCCTGTCCATCACCAACTCCCGGAGTTCACTCAGACCCACGTCCATGGAGTCAGTGATGCAATCCAGCCATGTCATCCTCTGTCGTCCCCTTCTCCTCCTGCCCCCAATCCCTCCCAGCATCAGGGTCTTTTCCAATGAGTCAACTCTTTGCATGAGGTGGCCAAAGTACTGGAGTTTCAGATTCAGCATCATTCCTTCCAAAGAAATCCCAGGGTTGATCTCCTTCAGAATGGACTGGTTGGATCTCCTTGCAGTCCAAGGGACTCTCAAGAGTCTTCTCCAACACCACAACTCAAAAGTATCAATTCTTCAGTGCTCAGCTTTCTTCACAGTCTAACTCACATCCATACATGAACCACAGGAAATACCATAGACTTGACTAGACAGACCTTAGTCGGCAAAGTATTGTCTCTGCTTTTCAATATGCTATCTAGGTTGGTCATAACTTTTCTTCCAAGGAGTAAGCATCTTTTAATTTCATGGCTGCAGTCACAATCTGCAGTGATTTTGGAACACAAATATATAAAGTCTGACACTGTTTCCACTGTTTCCCCATCTATTTCCCATGAAGTGATGGGACCAGATGCCATGATCTTTGTTTTCTGAATGTTTAGCTTTAAACCAACTGTTTCAGTCTCCACTTTCACTTTCATCAAGAGGCTTTTTAGTTCCCCTTCAATTTCTGCCAGAAGGGTGGTGTCATCTGCATATCTGAGCTTATTGATATTTCTCCCAGCAATCTTGATTCCAGCTTGTGTTTCTTCCAGCCCAGCGTTTCTCATGATGTACTCTGCATAGAAGTTAAATACGCAGGGTGACAACATACAGCGTTGACGTACTCCTTTTCCTATTTGGAACTACATTGCATAAATATTATAAAAATAGAGTATTGAGTAGCTAAGATGAGGCATCAACAAATCATAAATGGACCAAAAGATCATAAAGTACCCCACCACTCTTTCCAGAGATAGAAAGCAAAGCCTAACACATTTGTCATGCTAGGAGAATCTACACTGCACATGTCTCATTGTCCTGATAAGTACTACTCTGTTCAGTAAGTTATCTTTGACAATTATTTTTTTGGAACACATGGATATTGTGTATATATATGTACATATGACAATTGCTATACTGATTTTCTGACTTTTAGGAATTATCTTTTCTATTGTAAAATAAAATGTTGTGTTTATATCCCTTTTATATTTGTCTCTAATATTTAAAGCCTCCAAAGTCTCAAACTATCCTGTAGATTATTGGTTCTCAGTGCCTTTTGGGTGAACTTTGGCAATGTCCAGGGATATTTTTTGATTGCCACATCTGTGGGATTGGCATCTATTGAGTAGACATCAAGGATGCTGTTGAATATCTTTTAGTACATAAGACTGCCTGCCACAATAAGCAAGTATTGATTCCAAATATCAACAGTCCCAGCTTGAGAAATTCAGATGCAGAGTAACAAGTAAAAATGAAACAACAAATATCAGGAACAAAAAATGTTATCTATATTTTTGACATGGAGAATAGAATTAATTGAAGAAAATGGCCACACATTCCAGTAGTCTTGCCTGGGAATCCAATGGGCAGAGGAGCCTTGTGGGCTACAGTCCATGGGGTCATAAAGAGTTGGACACCACTGAGTGAATAAACAAACAACATAGAATGAACAGGTCAATTTTTAAGTTAAACAATAATTAAGTTGCCCTATTTTTCTAGGAATGGCAGTGAGTTCTACTTCCTTATTATCAAGATTTGATACCAAAAAAGAAATTCTTACCATCAAAAGTAATGAATAGAAATGAGGGGAATAAAAAATGGCCACAATAGTCCTACTCATGAAAATGTGTGGTATCAAAAGAATGTATGAAACCAATGCTTTATTTTTCAAACTTCATTTGGGTTTAAATTTTCTCTAAATTTACAAGTTGACATCTTGTGATTACCAAAGCTTCCTAAATCAGGGAAAGTCAGTTTCATCCTTTATCTTATCCTCTGCAGAATCTATAGCTCCAAAATCCTGTCTCCTTTATCAGAGCAGTTCTTAAAGGTTTTACCATATTTATACAATGTTTAGACTTGGTAGCTGATGTAAATGATTACATTTTCCCTCACAACCATACTGACATTTATTTAGCATTGGCTGCAGCTTTTAAATTTATATAATCATATATGCTAACAACTCGCAAAGCTATAACATCTCTTATACAAATCTCAAAGCAGGATACATTAAATATAAATATTATTTTTAGAAGCATACCATCACTGCAAATATACTCACGTGACAAACTGGCTGGGAATTTGCTTTCATGTATTTTGAGAATCTCAAGATATATTTTTAGAAACAGTAAAAAACTAGGGAAAAATTGTTGCCAGACACACCAATAATAGGGAAAAATGTACAAAATGACTACTTTGAAAAGTTGCCCTTCAAAGTTGCCTATATACAGGTTTAAAATTGGGACCTCTCTCCAAAAATATTCTCAAAGTTCAAAAATGTTATAAATTAATTCTTCTTGTCCTCTAATGCAAGAGTGAGCATTTTCTAGCATCTGCCTGCATGTTATTGCAGTGGTTTCATGTGTTTCTACATACATTCACTGAATTTAAATACATAAATCACAGAGACTGCCATTATAGCATTATAGACCCATTGAATGATACACGGTTTCAAAGATGTGATATTCCCCCACCTGTGAATAATATAAACCCTATTAAAATAGGTATTGAGAAACTTATTCCCAACACACTAGCACAAGAAAAGCCAAATGAATAACACTTTTCAATGAAATTATATTAAACAAACAAACAAAAAAAGACCAAAATACACATATTCAAAAATATGCCAACCCTGGGCCAGGCAATACACTGAGCTCTACAGAGAAATGCAAAATAAAGAAAAATATCATTGATATTTTAAGACAAAAGCCATGCTGCTGACATATCAATTGCTATTGTTAAGTCACTACATAATGTCCAACTCTTTTCTTGAACCCATGGACTGTTGCTCGCCAGTATCCTCTGTCTGTGGGATATCCCTGTATTCCCAAGAATACAGGAGTGGGTTGTCATTCCCTTCTCCAGAGGATCTTCCCAAACCAGGGATGGAATGAACCTGTGTCTCCTGATGGCAGGCATATTTTTTATTGCTGAGTCACCGGAGAATCCCTATATATCAGTATGGTCCCTGAGTGTGTGTAAGTGTTAGTTGCTCAGTCCTGCCCAATTCTTTGTGACCCATGGAATGCAGCCCACCAGGCTCCTCTGCCCATGAGATTTTCCAGGCAAGGATACCAGAGTGGGTTGCCATTCCCTCAAAATAAAGTGAGGCTATAATGTCTTAGGGATTAAATGGTTAGGGGTTCTTTTTGGCTAATGTGACTTGGACTTCCCTGGTGTCTCAGCTGGTAAAGTATCTGCCTGCAGTGCCGGAAACCTGGGTTTTATCCCTTGGTGGAAAGATCCTCTGGTGAAGGGAATGGCTATCCACTCCAGTATTCTGGCCTGGAGAATTCCATGTACTGTAAAGTCTGTAGGATTGCAAAGAGTTGGGCACGACTTGGCGAGTTTCACTTCTGGATCATGGCATAAGATACGCATTTATCATGGCTCTCTTCATTGCAAGATTATCATATTTTAGTATTCATTAATAGAATAATATCCAGAAGTAGTTTCATGATATAAAGCAAGGAGACAAAGAGTGAATATTTAATTGCTACTCAGTTCAGTTCCGTCATTCAGTCTTGTCTGACTCTTTGCGATCCCACGGACTGCAACACGCCAGGCTTCCCTGTCCACCACCAATTCTAATTGCTATTAGAAGGGAAAAATGAACCTATCCAATCTCCTTATTGTCAGAGCCTCAATACTAGAATTCTAGTATAGTTTTGTGAGTTGTTAACATATATGATTGAATACATATAAGAAGCTGCAGCCAGTGCTGAAAGAATGTCAGATACCACTGTTACAAAGCCAAAGGGTCAATATCTTTTACTGGACTCAAAAAAATCTGTGCAATCCTTTGACACTTTCATTGACTCTTACGGCTCTAAGAAGACTGAGGCCTAAATGTTACTGTTACAGAAACAGCTTGCTTTAGCTGACCTTTTGGTTTTTAGGCTCCAAATAAAATTGATCACTGGAGAAAATGGCAATAGAATGTTCAGGAGGGCAATGCTTGAACCTTTATTTCCCATCCAAGATACTCAATGATCCACTCTTTTTTTAAGTCTCATAGGAGCTTCTGTTAACCCACATCGAATTTCACATCTTCTATCTCACTTTCAGATATTGAAACACCTAGACTGAGTGAAAATTGGGCTGGGTCAACACCCAATTTTCAGAAAAAAATAATTCCATGAGCCCAGAAAATATGCATTTATCAGAAAAATTCTGAAAACTTTTCACATACTTCACAGAGAAAATGGATAGTATTTCTGATGGTGATGAGCATCATCATAGTGGAAAAGTTACTAATTATTTTCTAAGGATTACTTGACTAGATGATTGACTTATTCAAAATCTAGATAAATTCACTCTTCTAAAATCCCAAGTTTTTGACTCCTACTAAGAGGCATACTTGTTTCTTTCAAAGATTAGATTCATCTTGAGATATTTATCATTTGGAGTTTCTTGAACTTGAGTGGCATACCACTGAGATAATCAAAGTCACTGATCACACTTTAAACTGAAATGAATACGGCAGTGTGGCATACCACACTATTTGGCTCAGCAACCCACTTATGTGTCATTTACTTCAAATTAGCTCTTTTCACTGCTCCATTAGTTCTGCTAAAACAGATGGCATCGTATAAGTGTGACTCTTTGCTATTGGCATACTGTATTTCCTTCCAATGACCACATGTGTCTTTTGGGCTTTAGTTCTGAAAGGTCTATATGTTATTATTCCCTATATACTAACTAGGTTAAAAGGAGAAAAACCACAGAATTAACAAAATAATTGTACCTGACTATTATCCTGGAAAGAAAAAAAATAGTTTTCTTATTTTTCACACAAATTGAAAAACGCACTTTGTAAAGAATAAATATCTTGATGGCTAAGACAAAATATTTGTTGATCTGTTGATATATGTCTAGCAAAGTTTTCAATGTTTTACTTTATCATCATCCTCTCCTGTCCCATGGAAGTTGTCCCCTGACTGACAACAAAAAAGATAAGACCCACATACACCAAAAGAATTTTTAAATTTCAAGTGGAATTTAATTTTAGGGATAAAATGATGAAGAAGATTTGCTCATTTGATCAAAGAAGTAACTTAGTTGTATGTTCACATTTCCATGACTAAATTTTAGAAATTTAAAACAATGTATATTTTTGCTGAAAAATTAGCCTTGTCTAAGACTGAGTGCTGAAGAATTGATGCTTTTGAAATGTGGTGTTGGAGAAGACTCTTGAGAGTCCCTTGGAC
>SJYV01038280.1:0-18594 GCA_006410875.1 Neotragus pygmaeus
TTTCTCATGATGTACTCTGCATATAAGTTAAATAAACAGGGTGACAATATGCAGTCTTGACGTACTCCTTTTCCTGTTTGGAACCGGTCTGTTGTTCCATATCCAGTTCTAACTGTTGCTTCCTGACCTGAACACAGATTTCTCAAGAGGCACGTCAGGTGGTCTGGTATTCCTATCTCTTTTGGAATTTTCCACAGTTTATTGTGATCCACACAGTCAAAGGCTTTGGCATAGTCAATAAAGCAGAAATAGATACTTTTTTGGAACTCTCTTGCTTTTTCGATGATCCAGCAACCTTGTAGAACCTGTTTATTAGTTCTAGTTTTAATTTACTCCTTGGGATTTTTTAAACACAATCTCATGTCATTTACATATACACACAGTGTTACTTCTCCCATGTCAATCTGAATACCTTATTTCTTTTT
Source organism: Neotragus pygmaeus (assembly GCA_006410875.1). NCBI lineage: Eukaryota > Metazoa > Chordata > Mammalia > Artiodactyla > Bovidae > Neotragus > Neotragus pygmaeus. Next base: position 426 of record SJYV01038280.1, read on the forward strand.
CTTACCCAGTTGCCTTGTTAGAATCTCAATTTAAGGCTGAAACAAATGGTGAAAGCCAACATCCTTGTCTTATTCCTGATCTTAGGGTAAAATATTCAATCTTTCACCATTCAGTAGGATGCTAGCTATAGGTTTGTTTTTGTTTTTGTAGATGCTCTATCAAATTGAGTAAGGTCCCCTTTTATTCACAGTTTGAGTGTTTCTATCCAAAAAAGTATGACATTTGCCAAAAGTTCTTTTCTGCATCTGATATTACTAAATATTTTTTGTCCTCTAGTCTATTGATATGCTATATTACATTAATTGATTTTAGCTATTCAACTATCATTACATTCCTGGGATGAACCCACTTGGTCATGTTGTATAATCCTCTTTATATGTTGCTGAATTCTACTTGCTAATATTTTGTGAGGATTTTTGTATCTATATACATAGAAGTATTGAATTATTAAATTGGTGTCTTCATTATTAAATTGACAGTGTATTAAACACACTGTTGAAACAAAAGACAAGAAGAAGAGATTTCTTAGAATGTTAACGACTTTCAGAATTTTTCTGACATAGTTGGACTAGATCCAGATTTGAAAAGTAAAAGTGAAAGTGAGTCTCACAGGCCTATCTGACTCTTTGCGACCTCATGGACCGTAGCCTGCTGGCTCCTCTGTCCATGGAATTCTCCAGGCAAGAGCACTGGGTGGCCATTTCCTTCTCCAGGGGATCTTTCTGACCCAGGGATCAAACCCGGGTCTCCTGCTTTGCACGTCAATTCTTTACCAACTGAGACACTAGGGAAGCCCAGATTCAGAAAATATTTATTTATTAACAACTAAGTGATAAGAAAGCATTGTGTTCTTAAATTCTATGACATGGAGTGATGAGCAAAGACACATCTAAGAGAAGTTTTGAAGGTAAAATAAAAAGATTTTTGGTGACTGTAGAGTATAAAAGATAAAATTCCAAGGTTTCAACTTTGGTGATAAAGAAAATATTGACATTGGCAGAATAGAGATTTTAGAGCAGGAAACAGTGGTGATACTATGATCTTAGAGTTAGGCATGTTGATTTTGAAAAATTAATGTGAACTCAAGGGAGAGATATTGACTACACACAGATCAAAGACACTGGACCCTGAAAGACAGACTGAAGGCATATACTGATTCGAGCACTATCCAGAATGCAGTGATCTCTGAACCCTGGAAATGGATGAGCTGCCTAGACAGCAGAAGCCCACAGACAGAAACAAGTGCCAAAGGAAAACTGCCAGCAAATGAGGCAGAGAAGAGGAAAATAACATGCGGAAGGAAACCAGTTCAACAGGATATCACAGAAGTCAAGAGAGCAGAAGGCTTCAGACCATGACGCAGAAGTGCCAACTATTCCATCCATCAGCTTGATAGATGAGAAAAGGACATTGGATTTGTTAACCTCTGGGTAGAAACGAGGGAGTTCAGAGAGAAGTGTAAACAAACACATCTTTCTCTTTCCCTTCTGAGCTGAAAGCCACCTCTGAGTTGATAAATCATTCCGGTCAGACAGGAATACTCAATTATAAGATGGATTAGTCCTGTGTATTGATTTTGGATGTAAAGAAGGAGATCTGCAGAAAAATTGAGAGCACACGAAGAAAATCATGATCTTGCTTAATGTATAGTAAATGGACAGAGCTCCATCTCTGAGGAACCTCTGGAAATCTAAAGGAGTTCAAGTTTCCAGAGGTAGACCAACAGGTTCAGTGGAGAAGTGTGTTTTCCAGAGCCAGAGGGCTTCCAGACACACCTTGGTTGCTTTTTGATGGGATGGTGGGTTAATGGGTGAGGATCTAGGGGTCTACCTCCATTTCTATTAGCACAGTTTAACCCTTAAAGAAGAATCCATAATATATATTTGTTAAATAGATTGTGTTTCTCTACATTTTTGTTTGAAAAAAAGAGCCTGTGGCTAAGATAATTTGAAAGACACTACTCATCACAGATGACAGAGTCACTGACCTGGGAAGGGACCGGGGGCTGCCTGGACCACCGGGGGTGCTGCCTGGGATTCACAGAAGGCAACCTTGCTCTCTTGGCTGCACAACCCATCCTCCTGACTCTTGGGAAACAACCATCTAGTCTTCAATTGTATTTCTATAAAATATATTTTTTCTGACTATGTAATTTATATAAGTTGGAAAACACAAAAATCTATGAACAGGAAAGTTAAAATTACCTGTACATTTATTAGCTGCTATTAATATCTTGGTGTATAACCTTTGAGACTTCTAACTATAAAAGACTTAAGTAAAATGTTATATTAAGTTATGTTAGTAGCTGACTTGAAAATAAGAAATGGAAATTTCATAGCAAAAGTTTCTGGGACTTCCCTGGCTGTCTAGTGGTTAAGACTTAGCCTTCCAATGCAGGTTCAATCCCTTATGGGGGAGCTAAGATTCCATATGCCTAGCAGCCAAACACCAAATCAGAAAACAGGAGCAATGTTGTATTAAATTCAATCAACAATTTAAGAATGGTCTACATTAAAAAAAAAAAAATCTTAAAACAAAAGTTTCCATTCCTAGAGAAAACTAGGCAGCTCGCCAGGTGTCCCAACATCAGTGCATAGCCAAGAGGGATTGTCTGGGTCTCTCTCTCTGTAACTTCTGAGTAGAACGGATTAATTGTGGCTGCAGAATGGGGCCTAGGAAGAGGCAGCCTTCTAACACTGCAGCAGAGCACTGCTGGGAATGGTAATAGGACAAAAGGAAGGGGCCTGGTGATGGACGTGAGTCCCTGATATCTCTCTCCCAGAAGATCACCATGCGCAGCAGTCCCGAGCACACACTCTGGGAACCAGATCGCACGCGCTCGGATATCTGCGCCATCGCCCACTGGCTATGTGACCTTAGGCGTCTCCCGATTTGTAAAACCAGGAAAATATAATTTATTTCACAGACTAGTTGGGTGGCCTAGATGTGATGATGCATCGAAAATGTTTATCAGCAGTATGTCTAGCACATAGTAAGTGCACAATAAATGTCATTGTGAAATCTTCGGCAACTTTCTTAACCTCCCTTGGCTCAGTTTACTATCAATGAAATTAGTAGAACAACAGCAAACTGCTTAGCACAGTGTGTGGTCTACTGTCAACACTATCAATATTGAAAGATAATAACAGCTTAGAAGCACTTACTACGGTAAATCATAAACTATGGTGGTAGGTATTCTATAAATATTAAATCATTTAATTCTTATAGTAACTCTATGAAATAAGTAATAATGTCTGGCAACAAAGGTCACTGAATGCTAGCTATTATCAGTTTAATATAAGTTTTTTCTTTTATGTACTGTTCTATTTGAGACTTTACAAAGAAGAGGAAAGTAAATTCATTACTATACCTGGAAAAAAAAAAAAAAGAAAACTAATAATTTCTCTGGTCTGCATTTGGAGAAGACTTGTTCTCCAATTCATGTTCCAGAATTTGAACAGGACTGGCAAGAAAAGCATTTACGGTGGAAGCATTGATTTGTCACTCTGAGGGTTTCTTTTCTTTTCTGCCTTGTTTCGTGGCCTGCCATTCGTTTCCACTGAACTCTATTTGTTTTTGCTTTGTTTGTTTTATAATTCACAAAGATTAGTTTAAAATTTCATTCTACCTCTAATGACACATTTTACTCCTCATGCTAGTATGATGCCATCTTTATACTTTGATGACAAAGAATATTTACTTAGCAAACTTAATCCTGTGTGCTAATGGGGAAAACCCCAAGCTCTCCCCTAGATATTTGATTATCAGACTGTTTTCTAAAACGCAATCTCTTCAGGTATACTCTTAGTGAACAGGTTGGATTTAAGTTAATTAGCAGCAATTTTGTTGTTGTTCAGTCACTCATATATGACTCCTTGTGATCCATGGATTGCAGCACACAGGCTTTCCTATTCTCCACTGTCTCCCAGAATTTGCTCAAACTCATGTCCATTGAGTCAAAGATGCCATCTAACCATCTCACCCTCTGTCATCCCCTTCTCCTCCTGCCCTCAATCCTTTCCAGCATTAGGGGCTTCTCCAATGAGTTGGCTCTTCACATCAAAGTGAAAAAGTATTGGAGCTTCAGTTTCAGCATCAGTCCTTCCAATGAATGTTCAAGGTTGATTTCCTTGAGGCTTGATTGGTTTGATCTCCTTACAGTTTGAGGGCTCTCAAGAGTCTTCTCCAGCAGCACAATTTGAAAGCATCAGTTCTTCAGCACTCAGCCCTCCTTATGGTCCAACCCTCATATCCATATGTGACTACTGGAAAAACCATAGCTTTGACCATGTGGACCTTGGTCAGCAAAGTGATGGCTCTGCCTTTTAATACACTGTCTAGCTTTGTCACAGTCTTTCTTCCAAGGAGCAAGTGTCTTTTAATTTCGTGGCTGCAGTCACAGTCCACAGTGACTTTGGAATCCAAGAACATAAAATACGCCACTGTTTCCACTTCTTCCCCTTCTATTTTCCGTGAAGTGATGGGACCAGATGCCATGATCCTAGTTTCTGAATGATGAATTTCAAGCCAGCTGTTTCACTCTCCTCTTTGACCCTCATCAAGAGGCTCTTCAGTTCTTCTTCACTTTCTGCCATTGGAGTGGTATCATCTGCATTATCTGAGATTGCTGATACTTCTCCTGATTGAATCTTGATTCCAGCTTGTGATTCATCCAGCCTGGCATTTCACATGATGTACTCTGCAACAACTACCTTCACCTTTGGTGCTTAGAAGTTCTTGAAGTGGCTTCTTCTGTGAGTCAGTTTGTTATGTGAATCAAATTCGCCTTTTAAAGTTTATTACTCTAAAGTTTTATTTACACTAAACATTTGATTGGCTGATCATTTCTTCAATCCAAGAGAAGTTCAAGGACTCCCGAACTCAAGGTGAAGTTCAAGTTACTAAGGTCTTTATTGAGCTAGTCTGAGTCCCACCACATGCTGTCTCCTCCTCTGCCCAAGATCATAGTGCATTCAGGCTACATGTGACGGGCACGTGGGGCGCAAATGTGGATCAAAGTACCAGTCTGCTCACAGTTTTACTTGTCTCGAAAACTGTGGGCTTAGGCCAAGGCTGCCTCCCATCTCACTAAACGGTGAAGACTTACATGTCCAGATGTCAATGTGCTCATTGTTTTCTTGAGTTGATTTTTAAACATCATTCTGGATCTAAAGATAGAAGTTTTTCTCTAAAAATAATTCCTGAAAAACACTGGTTGGAACCCCCACACTCTGAGCTGACGCTTTACTTAATTTTCAGAAATAGGCAGGGAAAGCTCCTAACAGTCATAGAGACGGCCCTCCTGGCTCGAATACTGGGATGGACAGAGCTTTGAGAAATGCAGCAGCATCCCCCCCTGCCATTACTCTCTAGTTCTGAAAAGGAACTTGGAGAAACCACTGTGCATTTCAGTGGCCTTTAGAATAATCTCTTCCTATTATCTTGTTAAATCATTTAACCACTCTGACTTCCTGTTTCCAAGTATGTCAAGTGAGGATAAAAATAACGCTTACCTCACAGGATGACTATGAGGACAAAATGAGATCCTATTGGCGGTAAGTGTTAAGTACAAAAGTCCCAGTTACATGTTTCTTAAACTCCCACAGCCCTTGCCACAAGGCTGGGCACACGGACAAAACTGACCAACTCGAAGAAAGCATTTCAGTTCAAGTCAAACCTGCGGCCTTCCACAGATAGCCATCAAAATCAAGGTGTGATCAATTACCCGACTCTGTGATGACTGAGAGATCTAACTCAGCTGGAACAAGGTATTATTAGACAAGTATAAAGAAGGGTGGGGGGCTTCTCTGGTGGCCTTCGCTGGTAAAGAATCCACCTGGAATGCGGGAGACCTGCGTTTGACACCTGCCTTGGAGGAGGGCATGGCAACCCACCCCAATATTCTTGCCTGGAGAATCTCATGGACAGAGGAGGCTGGTGGGCTACAGTCCATGGGGTTGCAAAGAGTTGGACACAATTGAGCAGCTCAGCACACACAGCAAAGAAAAGGGGAGGGGAAATCGCAAGACATCAGTCAAAGGGTACAAACTGTCAGTTATGCAAGTTAAGTCCTAGAGACCTATTGTAAGCTATGGTGTGCACACTTAACAACACTGTGTTGTGTACTCACATATTTGCTAAGAAGGTGCAATCTTAAGTCCAGTGTTCTTATCTCTCTCTCTCTGTCACACACTGACACACACACACACACACACACACACACAATGATAACGAAGGAGGTGGGAGGAAACATTTGGAGGTGATGGATAATTTATGGCATAGCCTGTGACACTGGCTTGATGGATGTATACTTATTTCAAAACCCAAGAAGTTGTATACAATGAATATGTATGGCTTTTTGTATATCAATCATATCCAAATTAAGTGGTTTAAAAGTGAATGAGTATAGTAATGAATGAAGAACTGCTGCTGCTGCTAAGTCACTTCAGTCATGTCCGACTCTGTGCGACCCCATAGACGGCAGCCCATCAGGCTCCCCTGTCCCTGGGATTCTCCAGGCAAGAACACTGGAGTGGGTTGCCATTTCCTTCTCCAGTGCATGAAAGTGAAAAGTGAAAGTGAAGTCGCTCAGTCATGTTCGAGTCTTAGTGACCCCATCGACTGCACCCTACCAGGCTCCTCCATCCATGGGATTTTCCAGGCAAGAGTACTGGAGTCGGGTGCCATTGCCTTCTCTGACGAATGAAGAAAGAGAACAAAAATTATGCAAAAAAAAAAAAAATGTGGCGACATCACCTAAATCTTATATGCTAAACTGGAGGTCTGGGCAAAATTGTGAAAATAAGAGTGAAATAAAACAGGAATTCCCAATTTTGGTTCTGTCCTGGGGTCACCTGACCCCAGCAGTCACCTTAGCACCGAGCTCACCACCCTGAATCCAGCACAGCTCAGCCTTGGTCTCTTGCCTGGCCCAACCTGTCAACATGGGCTGCCCAGCCTCCAGTGGCCTGCGCTCATCCTCTTTAGCAAGCAGCGTCTATTACACTTGTTACGGTCTTACATAGCCCTTCCCTCCAAACAAACACTGTAGAGCTGCCCATCATGTAAACCAGCAAAAAAGGAGAGCTGTCCAGTCTCCACCTGGCTTCACCGTCCACGGATTCCCAGGGTAGAAGGCAGCAGCCCAGAGCATTCTGTTACATGCGCCACGTGGGCACAGGTGCTGAGGGTGAGGGGGCTGGGCACTGAGGGATGGTGGAGCTGGTTTGTGGGTCTGGGATATGGTGGGTCTCATGTCCTTTGTCCTTCAGGGCCACCCCCACCCCTTGGGGCTCACGCAGCCCTGCTGGTAAGCACCCAGAGAAGGGAAAAGTAGGGAGGCCTGACCACCACAAAAGATTCCTCTGCAGGGGGCTTCCCTGGTGGCCCAGAGGTTACGAATCTGCCTTGCAATGCAGGCGATATCAGTTTGATCCACGGTATGGGAACTAAGATCCCACATGCCACAGGGCAACTGAGCCCATGGGCCAAAACAAAATATCCTGAATGACACGACAAACACCCCATGTGTAGTAGCTAAGACCTGACATAGCCAAATAAATAAATGAGTAAGTATTAAAAAAAAAAATTGCTCACCAAATTCATCCTGTCTCTTATTCCTGGACTTCACCCTGATTGCCACAAGTTTACTGTTACACCCACACTACTTATTTAGAATCCTGTCTCTCCCCGGTGAAATCCTTATAGCATGAAACAGGAGTGTTGGGGAAAGTATGCCAGACACAAAGCTAATCAGAAAAAGGTGAGGAGGAATATTACACGTGTTATTTATTACCTACGAGGGAAAAATCAAAATGCTTATAATTTTTATATATGCACTCCACATGATATATTTCAAGTGGATCTAGGTTTATGATTTTTGGTTTACAAAGTCAGTTTCTCTGACACCTACTCATTCAGTCCATATTTGATATTATAAAATCCTAGGGGAAAAAAGAGTTTGATGTGGCTTGCTCAGCCTAGACACGGTTCAAATGTTAATCATTATTGAATCGTGCATAGTAAATATTCAGAGAATGTGCCTGCATTACAGGGAACTTCAACAGTTGGTTGCTGTCTGATATTAACCTGAAGTGTCAATTGAGCAGTGTAAACAAAGCCATAGAAAACCACCATTCAGGGAATCCCTCAACTTGGCTGTCATAGTAAATTAAGCAATTTATATGGCAAATGGGTTGATCAGAGATCTGTCTATATGTGGGTTCAAATGGATCTTGAATAAGCATCCTACTAATCACTCATTTGCCTATTAAACAAATATTTCTTTGTTGACCACTCTATGTGCTCATTACTAAATCTTCAGCATGAAAAAGAAAAATGGAGTCCAGCAGGTAATAATAAAATATTTTTGTTAAAAAAGCAGAAATTCTAAAATAGTGGAATGAACATTTGCTGACTGAGTGAATAAAATGCACAAAGTGTCGGGTGATTCCAAAGGGGATGCTAGCTGCTTGGGAAGATGCTGAAAGGCGGCGCTTTCTCAGCTGGGCCCTAAGGACAGGACGATGTGATGGTAAAGAAAAAGTGACAATGATGTTTCAGGGATAGGGAGTGGCTTGAAATTTTCTTCTCCCTGTGGCATCTTCCTCCTCTTCCATTTCTAAATAAAAAAATGCTTGCAAGGCACGCCCAGGGTTCCTGGCACAGAGAAACTGCTCCATCAGAGTTATCATTCCTACCTCATGTCATTTTATTTTTCAGCTTCTTTTGGTTTTTTTCTCCTTTCTCTGTTCATCTCTTCAATGTTTCCCTCCTTCAAGCGCAATGTTTAACCTTTCCCTGGGTATGCTAGACTCCATAGTCTCATCTCTCACCCAGAGGTTCTTCTGTCTGTCCAATTCCCTGTGTCTCTAACCCAGGGACCGCATAGCTGAAGCCCAACCTCCTTGCCTCACATGTTGCCCTTCTAATTATGCTGCAATCCTGCATCTGGAGGTAGGGAATTTGACATCCATCTCCTGTTTCTGCCCTTGGCCATCAAAACAGGTTCGGCTTATTTCTCCTCTCTCTTCTGTGGACAACAGTTGAAGTACTCTCTCTGGTTCCACCACGTCTCAGCCTCCCACGAGCCCCCTGGCCCCTCTTTAGCCCTGTAGCTGGCATGAGGAGGAGGGCCGGGAGTCTGAGCAAGCCTGTGGGTCTGCCTGCCTAAAAGAGAGCTTGCTTCTCCAGGCGGCTGCCCACTGACTGCCCTACACACTGTCGAGTCCTGGACTCCCAAGCGGCGTGCCAGATCTCCACCTCTTCATGTTGCAGAAAAAGAGGAAGAAAATACAGACTGAGAAGAGAAAAGCGGTGGGGGACGGAACCCTGGGGAGAATCAATGTTTGAAAGGCAAGGCAGAAAGGGAAAGAGCCCGAAGATGGAGGAAGGAGGAGTGAGCTACAAGAATGCCTCCGCATCCAGGGGAAATGTTCCCTGGAGAATATGGTTCACGTCAGAGAGAGGGGAAGTATGAGAAAGCAGGGAAGGAGAGCCTCGATTTGGCAAATAGGGTGTCACTGACAGCTGCAGAGACAGCACTGCCACTGGTTTTAGAACATAGAAAGCCTGTAAGACACGTAACAGGGGGATCCAGTGAGCTGGTGATAATAAAGATAAAATAGAGAAGAGGGACTCCCCATTGTTCCAGTGGCTAAGACCTTCCAATGCAGAGAGCCTGGGTTCGATCCCTAGTCAGGGAACAAGAGCCCACTAACTCTGGGCTGCAGCTAAAAAGAGCCCTCATGTGACAGCTAAGACTCCCAGCCAAATAAACAAATAAGTATTTTTAAAAAGAAATGCAGCTGCTACACAAACAAACAAAAAAACAGAAGAGGGTGAGTTTTCTCTAATCAGCCTCCAGCGAACATAACAGATGGTCATTTCCAGCTCCGGCATCACTGCTCACGTGCCAACCACTGTCTCCAGGCTGATCCTGCCCCACAAAGGGCTAATCAAATGCAGAACCATGGTGATCCGCTGAACTCACATTTTCAGTCTGTCTCTCTCTAAATACAAGTTTTTCAAGTAATTGGTAGAGTCTGTCAGCAAATAGCTATAAATAGGCACTGTGTATATATAAAAAAAGAGGGAAACTAACCAAAAATATTCATCTTCAGCCTGTGATTAAGATGATGAGCATGAACGAGGCTCAGCCGTCTGTTCTCTGGCTAGGGATGAAAGAAGGAAAGACTCCCCTGCCTCCAACATGGCATTTAGTGAAAGCCCAACCCAAAAGCTTCCCGGTCCAAGATGTCTTGCTGAAGGCTGGGCTCTTCCTGTGTTGCACAGTTCATACTCCGGGGTACAGGAAAGAGTGCCTAGGCGCTGAGCACATTTTTGGATGAGGAAGAAATAATGCTAATTTAATCCTTCATGTGGAAAGGGGGCTCTGCCCATGGGACCCGGCCGTGACAGCTGTCAGGCGGGCCCGGCTGCTCGCAGGCAGCTGCAGATGCTGCCCTTCCCGACCCTGGATCTCCAACTGGGGGAGAGGGGCAACAAGTACAGTGCAAAAAGCTGCAGCTGGTTGGTGCCCTTCCAAGGACAGCCCTCCAGAGCACGGCTATTCTGTGGCCCAGACCCTAGCATGTTACACAAACCTATAATCACCGAAATGAGGACCACTAGGTGCTGCTTGCCAAAGGGAAAAAAGCAAAAATTTGGGACAACTCTTTCTAGGCTACTCGAGTTCTTGGCAGCAGCCCAGTTGAAACTAAGGCTGTTTTGTATTTTGAGACTCTTGGGTTCTCACAGGAAGCAGGATTCAGAGCACACTTTCCACAGAGGACTGGAAACACATCCAAGACCATCAGCAAAGAGGGTGTGTTTTGCTCTCCAGGTGAGTTAGCGACAATGGAGTGAGTGGTAAAGAGGTCCCAACAACGCTTGAGATCAGCTTAAAAAGGTGCAGTTCCAGAGAAGACCCACCTTAAACACTCGTGAGTCTGCAGATGCTGGTTTGAATCTGGCAGCTGGACGATGGGGGTCCACTGGACAGGCAGCCTGAGATTCCCAAAGCCTTGGTCCTCTCCCAGAAAGCCTGTCTTAACAGTCACATCCAGAATCCTGCAAGTTTCCTGGGAATGCAGCCAACAGAGTGTGACTCGGTGCTGGCCAGTCCAGTCTGGACAGACACTCTTGTCCCAGCAGCTGGGCTGCCTTTTTGAAGCCCAAAGCAGGTGGGAGGGACTCCCCTCTAACATCCCCCCCCCGACCCCTTCTTCTCTTTCCCCTGACACTAGAGTCAGCCTCGTCACATTAAGGGAGGATGTGAACAGCAAAGCTCTGTTTCTGAGGCCTGCGTATGGAAAACCAATTCAGATGGGGAGAAAAAACAAGACAGGACTGAATTTCCCATCTGATGCAAATAAGAAGGTTGAGAAGAAGGCAGGTTTAGAAATGACGAGGAATCAGCCCTCGTACCAGGGGCCCAGCTGATGAGAGGACGCACCCAGCGGTGATTTTGGTGATCTAAGCTCCAGAGCCAGGGGCATCCCGCATGCGTGGTTCTTTGGTCTCATGCTTTCTCTGGTTCTTGCAGTTTTTCATGTGAAAAATCTTAATAACATGGAAAATCTAAAAGACCTCCAGGGACTTCTCTGGTGGTCCAGTGGTTAGGAACCCACCTTGCAAGGCAGGGGACAAGTGTTCGATTTCCTGTTGGGGAAATAAAATCCCGCATCTTAAGCCTGCATGTCTCAACTCCTGAAGCCCCCTGCTCTGGAGCCCACGCACCACACCTCCGCAAGGAGAGACCCTGCATGATGCAACTAAATAGTTGCATGATACATNAGGTCCAGTGTGTAAGACATGACTATCTGGTCTCTGCCAAGCAAACATGGGCAGCAAAGGGCTGAGGAGATGGACGGAACAGAGGCCTGAGCTTTCTGGCCACAGCTTCACGATCAACTTTTGCTTGTTCTGAAACTCTGGTTGACGAAAAGTACACCGACAGACAGGCAACCTAGATGCTAGGCCCTCGCTGACTGGGCTGAATTTACGTGGGAACAAAGACAGTTGAAGTGTTAAGACTTTAACTCCAAAATTCGTTCAAGATTTTCCAGCTATAAATGTTAAGCGTGGCCAAGTAAGAACAAGGACTCTGCCGAGATGTCCCTCGCTTTTCTTCAGATAAAGGGCAGCTGCAACTCAAAACCTACAGACCAGGTGGGAAACACTGTATACGCCTTCCTGCCCCACACCTCAAAACAGAAACCACTCCCGATAAAGGAGGTAAAAGACGGACGAGAGAAACACCACCAAGACAGCAAAGAGATGCCAGGGACGAGGCCCTCCCCCCGAAACGGGAAGCTCGGGAATATAGGAGAGCCAAGATCTTAGGGAGGACTCGGGAGCACCAGGCACTCTGCTAGGCACTTCATGTGCACTTAATCTTCTAAACAACCGTCAAGAAAAGAATGGTTTCGAATTTTAAGTTAACTCGCTGAGGAGGCTTTCCCAGGTGGCACTAATGGTAATGAACCCACCTGCCAGTGCAGGAGATGTTAAGTGACAGGGGTTCGATCCCTGAGTCAGGAAGATCCCCTGGAGGAGGGCGTGGCAACTCACTCCAGCATTCTTGCCTGGAGAATCCCATGGACAGACGAGCCTGGTAGGCTACAGTCTGTGCGGTCGCAAAGAGTTGGACACGACTGAAATGATTCAGCAGACACACAGGCATAATCAGGCCTCAAGTAAGAGACCTCAAACGACCTCCCAACTCTTGATGTATCAGCAAAACCGTGAAGGACCAGCTTATCGATGGGTACCTGTGTGAGGGCTTCATTTCACTAAATCAGGCTTTAAGGTTCACATGATACAAGGACTGTAAATAAAAGATGGCTTCTATAAATAAAAGCTGGCTTCTATACCATCAAAACCCAGACAGTTAATTTTGGATTGCAGAAAGAAATACTGATGGCAACAGCCTTGGGCTGGAAGTCTGTAGGGCAGTGGGTTCTTGCTTCAGATGTGCTATTAACTCCCTGCTGAACCCCACCTCCACCCCAGTTTCGACTCACTGCGGAAAATGAAGAAATAACTATAAATGTTTAATGCATTTCCAGCTATGTAGTTGTTTATTTTTAAACACAGAGCTGTGACTTTTCTAACCTGGAAGTTTTTGAAAAACTCTTACTGTTCAGATACCCAGAAAGAATCTGTTCCTCACAGAAGAAAATGACCAAAATCACCACCCATCACTAGACCGCATGAGCCAGCAGGAATTTGATTCCCCGAAAGGCAAGGCTGCCTTGAGAAGACACTCAAGAACTACACCACCTTGACTTCACCTTTGGGTCTCTATGAATTCTTCAGGATGCCCAGAATCTCTAATTATGCACAGATGGAGTAATACCTGACTGAGAACAAAAGAACAAACCTGCATTCGGGGGTCCTCATGACCGTCGACTAGAGGACACCTGGCGGGGAATATTCGGGACGGCTAAGAAGGCCACGCTGACTTCGTCTAAAAACACCACTTATTTCAGCCTCCAGATTTACATTAAGGAGAATTTACTCTTCCACTCAATCTCAAACAGGCCAAACTGAGAACTTCCTGTCTGTGGACTAGCATTCAAAGAATTCCTTAAATCGTGTTTATTTGCAAGAACAAAAGAGTTTTCTCAACACCACTTTCAATTTACACTCATTTTCTTATCCTTTTCAAAGAATAAATAAAGCAAAAACACCTCCTCATTCCTTCTCCCAATCTGTCCCTCACCCCAGTGCCCAGTAAAGGAAACGCTTAGGTCTTCCCGGCACACTATTCTAGCACCGTACGTCTCTGGTGTAGTCACAGACTCCTCTCTCCTCGTGATGACCGAAGGCAGGAAAACCTGGCTAATGACAAATGCCCTGAACTGTGTCTCCGACTTCTCCACGACACCTGCTCCCCTTCCCTGTCCCCAACAGGCCCTCCCAACCCCGAGCACCTTCCATGACTTCCCCTGGTCCCCTAATCCTGCTCCTCCAACGAGGCAGAAGAGTCCAGGGATGAGGAGCAGGCTTCCAGTTCCGCCTGCACCCCATTTCTGAGCAGCCAGACCTTGGCCAGGATCTTTGCCTGAATTTCCTGACCTGCACTACTGGGGGGGGGCGCGCGCTGGGGGGCAACAGCGTTCAGCTCGCCTCAACGTCTTGGTCTTAAACCTACAGAAAGGCCCCCACGACAGAGCGTGCTGTCTGCAGGTGTCAGGCTGGTGACATCACGGCCGGCCCTCCAACTTTCAGAAGCACACGTCTTTCCTGCCTCCCCTTCCCCGATGCATTTTACTTTTTACTGTACAAACCATTATCTTCTGGCAACCCAAACTGACACCTTCTCATATCTTTCCTCTATCAGCTCTGTTCTGTACTAACTGCTGCCAATCTAGACACCCAGTTCACACGATCTGGAAGGCAAAGGACATCCCATGGGCAACACAACCTGAACTCGAACTCATTCTACCAGCAGCTAGCTGCACCTCCGCAGTCTTTTCCTGCCTCCTGAATTCAGAATCTCAGAGCCAGAAGTAACCTCTGACAAGTTAACTCCAGAGAGCATCCTCCTCGCCACCCGCCTCACACACGTGCACACACAACACACAGAGGCATCCTCCCCCTCTATCAGGCCCCATATCTAACTGGAGACCAGCGCATGCGCACACGCACACACGCACAGGCCCCCTGACGCGGTCACCACCTACCACTCCATCGCCATGGCAATGCCTTGGATGGAGCCCTCCTCCCTCTCCTGGATGGCTGCTGTGGGGCCCCCACTGGACGCCTAAGAGCCTCCATCCCAGGCTCTCGGGGCTGCCCTGGGTCCTCGGTCATAGCTCTCTGCCCCTCTGCCTCCACAGGGACGCGCACCCTGGAGTGGATGGCGCAGGACGGCCTTTGGAAGCCCGGCCACTGCCCGCTTCTCGCCCTCTGCCCGCCCACTGCCCCACGGCCTGTCCACACACAGTCCCTCGGGCCCTCTGCTCGCCCTCCAGGTCGCTGCCTCCCTGGCGTATTTTTACTGGCTTTTTCGGCTCAGAAGCCACCTCGTCCAGGGCTCCTCCCTCTAAACTTGGCACCAGGTGGCCCATTCGCATTCCTATCATAGCATCCGTGCACGACTTCCCACTAGCCTTTCCTCTCTGGATGCCTTTGCCCTCGGTCCTCACAGCGCCTAGCACAACGTCCAGGCTTAGCAAACACGCCGCAGCTGCTCCATGGATGAAACAGCCCCTAAATTAATGCTGATCCCCGTGTCTCAGGATCCCGTCCCTTGTTTTTCATCACTAGGACCTCAGTCCACTTGTTCTTGCTGATCTCCAACGCTATTTTTTCCGCTAAAAAAAAAAAATCTGCTTCCAAAATCTCCCTACTTCATGGCTTTGAGATTACTGACACATTTTCACCTCTTTAAAAGACATAAAAGCTGGAAAATAACTTCAAATATTAAAATAACGCCAATATTTTGAAACTCAAGAAATGAAGTTATAATTAACAGTAAGTTCTTGATGCGGCTAAGATTCCGCACCCCTCTCCAAAATCTCGATTCTGGCACTGGCTGGTGTTTTATGGAACCTGAAGACAAATGCAAAAATTAAACTGCCAAATAGTTCTGAAGGGATCAGGAATAACTGCTGAGGGAGATCAAGGCGATTTCACCACTTGCAGGTCCGCGTTTCCACTTCTGGCTAATTCCGATTCGTTCTGGGCTATAAAGCCTGTCATCCCGTTCGTGAGTGGTCTATTATCATGAACATCTCTCATGTGTCTTCGGATAGCATTTGCTACAAAAAAGGTACTTGGGAAGTCTTTAACTGTAGCTGACAACGCTAGATCTTTTTGTGAGCTACGACCAGCTGAATTAACTTTCATCCTAACTTTGAATTCTTACCTACTCACCATGACCCAGCCACCCCACTCCTCAGTCGTCTGTACCAGACATAAAAACTTACGTTCAGACAAAAACCCCTATGCAAATTTTTATAGCCATTTTATTCTGAGAACAGGATTACAAATTTTAAAAAAAAACTAAAAAAACTGGAAACAACCCTCGTGTCTTTCAACCGAAGAACAGAGGAACAAACCACGGTACACCCAGAGAGAGGCCTACACAACTCAGCAATAAAAGCAGCAGCAAGTATGGATACACAGAACAGTGTGGATGGACTGCCCTTCAGATGCACTCTGTAAGTGAAGGAAGCTATCTGCATGGCATTCTGGAAAAGACCAATGCAAGGTCAGAACAAAGTGGTGGCTGCCAGGGGGATGGGAATGGAGAGGAGCGTCTGACCACAAACGGACAGCAGGTGGGAAGGTTTCAGGAGACTGAGCCAGTCCCTGTAGGTGACGGTGGGGCAGATATGGCGCTACGCACTTGTCAAAACCCTTAAGACTGCACACCGCAGCCTAGCTTTACTGTACGTAAAGAAATGGTTAATCGCTTAACCACAACACATTTAGAGATCACACACCAAACACAGGCATACCTCCTCTGACTGCACTTGGCTTCATTGCCCTTCACAGATACCAGGTTTTTAAAAATATTGAAGCTTTGTGGTAACTATGCATCATCAGATGATGGCTAACATTTTCTGCAGCAATAAAGTATTTTTGATATAGTGTTTCTAGACATAATGCTGCTCCTGCTGCTGCTGCCAAGTCGCTTCAGTCGTGTCCGACTCTGTGCAATGCCATAGACGGCAGCCCAGCAGGCTCCCCCGTCCCTGGGATTCTCCAGGCAAGAACACTGGCGTGGGCTGCCATGTCCTTCTCCAAAGACATTATGCTATTGCCCACTTAATGTGCTACTGCACACGTACAATGTAAACATGGCTTTTATATATACCAAGAAACCAAAAAAATGCGAGGGACTTGTTTCATTGCCATGGTCTGGAACCCATACCCACAACATCCCTTGGGGTAATGCCTGTGTAATTATGGATTGGATGTAATGGATTTCCTTGGGGCTCCCCTGGTGGCTGAGTGGTAAAGCACTTGCCTGCCAGTGCAGGAGATGCCGGTTCTGTCCCTGGGTCAGGAAGATTCCGAGAAAGACAATGGCAGCCCACTCCACTACTCCCGCCTGGGAGGGTCTGTGGGGCCGCAGATTTCCTTCCCCTTTACCAGTTGTGTTTGTTATTATTATTGTGTCGCTACTGTAGTGCACTGATGAGGAAGAGATGTTAAGGGAATGGGGGCGGAGGGACCAACCCCAAATCGTCCCCCAGATCTTCCTGCAGCCCCCACGCTGGCAAGCTCGGCTCCAGCTGCGAACAGCTAAATGGAGTCCCACCAAGAATACGGGAAAGGTCACTCAAACCCAACGGGAGACCGACGGCGCCCCCCAGCGGAGCCCAGGAACGCATTTCACGGGGAGAAACAAGGCGGAAGGCCGGGGGTCTCCCCGAAGAAATCCTCCAGTTCTAACTCATCCCCTGGAAGGTATGCGCAGAAAATTCCATCCACATGTCCGCCTCAGCCTTCCTCCTTCCTTTAAAAGAGAGTCAAGGTGGGAGGGGGCGGGGGAATCTCCTTGCGGGAAGAGAGAGCAAAAACACAGAGAGAACAGGAGTTCTCCGAAAGCAGGAGGCTGAGCGTTCTAGAAACCCCTGACCCCATATTCTTCAAGGTAGAAAAAGAGACTCCAAGAGGCCAACAACAAGAACAAGCCAAAGTTCACCACCCAGCGACACTTTCTTTCCAGTGGACCCACCCCACCCAGCCAGAGGCACACATTCCTCCCCGAGGGACGGCAGGCCCCCTCAGGCAACCCCGCCGAGGGCCCGGCCCAGGTGTGCGGCCTGCATGGTGATGGGGACAGCGGGGCGCGGGCTGGCCCGGCCTGGGTGCCCCCCTGCTCCTGGCCTGGGTGCCTCCCTGCTCCCGGCCTGGCTCCTTCTGGGAAAGGGGACGCTCTGGCTTCTCCACACTCACATTCCTGAGCCCAGGAAACTCTGGTTCCCCTCCCAGGAGTCCCAGCTCTATGACAGGCTCAGAGCTGACCCGATATCACCACCTGAGACAAACCTCAGGCCGAGATGAGCTCCTGATTGCAACCCTGGAGAACCAGCTCTCCGACCTGCAACGGCCCTCTGCAGCTGGAAAGACAGGCCTTCGTACAAAACACATGCTATTTTCCAGGAGCCTTTGCAGGAGCCGGGGTGGGGGGGGGGGGGGGGGGGG
>SJYV01038283.1:0-10559 GCA_006410875.1 Neotragus pygmaeus
TCAAAATTCTTTGATGAATGAATAATGAATGAGTGAATGACATACAAGGGTATCTGAGTGGAATGTAGGCAGCATGGTTACTGGGGTAACCAAAGTAAATAATTTACAAACAACACTGGAATACTGTTTTGCTCCTGGAGAAAGGTTATATACATATTGTTTGGCTAAAAGTAGGAATTCATGAGAATTCTAGCCCATTTCTAAGCAGGGACTCTTGGTCCTGGGAAAAAACCAAATCCTCAAATCTGACTCTGAATTAACCAAATGACAAAGTCTGAGGTCAATTCTCCATTTTGTTCTGGAGGGTGATCTCTTGCATGAATAGCAAAACAGACCCTTGAATCCACTTGCAACTGTAACAGCAGGAACTTCCTACAAGTGGCTGGCTTCTTGGTTGTGATGCTTACCTCTGCTATTAGTGATTAATATGTTACATTTGTTTTCTAGGATTGCTATTATGTATTGTGAGACTCCTTTTGAAAT
This sequence comes from Neotragus pygmaeus, assembly GCA_006410875.1. Lineage (NCBI taxonomy): Eukaryota > Metazoa > Chordata > Mammalia > Artiodactyla > Bovidae > Neotragus > Neotragus pygmaeus. Next base: position 484 of record SJYV01038283.1, read on the forward strand.
AAATATGACTGTAACACTGTACTGTAATATTTTCTAAGGTCAGCATGAAAAAAAAAATGTCGCTCAGTCGTGTCCAACTCTTTGCGACCCCATGGACTATACAGTCTGTGGAATTCTCCAGGCCAGAATACTGCAGTGGGTAGCCTTTTCCTTCTCCAGGGAATCTTCCTAACCCAGGGATCGAACTCAGGCCTCTTGCATTGCAGGCGGATTCTTTTTTTTTTTTTTAATTTTACTTTATTTTACTTTACAATACTGTATTGGTTGTGCCATACATCAACATGAATCTGCCACAGGTGTACACATGTTCCCAATTCCGAACTCCCCTCCCACTCGAGCTTGGCAGGCGGATTCTTTACCAGCTGAGCCACAAGGGAAGTCACAAGTTCAGCCACGAGGTCAGCACAGGCTATCTTAAATACAGCTGGAAGATGTGAAGATTCTGAAAGCTGTAAGAAGTTAAAAGGTTCAGACTGTCCACTTAATATGCACTCTTTTGTGTTATCTGAAGTCTAGGAATAAGTATGTGTGTCTGTCTGTGTGTGNTTTTTTTTTTTTTTTTTGAATGTTGAATTTTAAGCTAGCTTTTTCACTCTCTTTCACTTTCATCAAGAGGCTCTTCAGTTCCTCTTTGCTTCTGATATTAAGGTCGTATCATCTGCATAACTGAGATTATTTATATTCCACCCAGCAATCTTGCTTGCAGCTTGAACATTATCCAGCTCTGCCTTTCACATGATGTACTCTGCATGTAAAGTTAAATAAGCTGGGTGACAATATACATCCTTGACATATTCCTTTCCCAGTTTGAACTAGCTCATTGCTCCATGTCCAGTTATAGTTGTTGCTTCTCGTCCTCCATTTAGGTTTCTCAGGAGGCAGGTAATGTGGTCTTGTATTTCCAACTCTTTAAGAAAATTCTAGTTTGTTGTGATCCACACAGCCAAAAGGTTTTAGCATAGTCAATAAAGCAGAAGTTTTTCTAGAATTCCTTTGGTTTTCTTATGATCTAATGGTCATTGGCAATTTGATTTCTGGTTCATCTGCCTTTTCTAGAACTAGATTGTGTATCTGGAAGTTCTCAGTTCACATATCACTGAAGCCTAGCTTGAAGGATTTTAAGCATAACCTTGCAACATGTGAAATGAGTGCAATTGTTTGGTAGCTTGAATATTTTTTTGTCATTGCTCTTCTTTGGGATTGGAATGAAAACTGACCTTTTCCAGTCCTGTGGCCACTGCTGAATTTTCCAAATTTGCTGGTATATTAAGTGCAGTACTTTCACAGTATCATTTTTTAAGATTTGCAATAGCTCAGCAGAATTCCATCACCTCCACTAGCTTTGTTTGTAGTGATTCTTCTTCCTAAGGCCCATTTGACTTCACATTTCAGGATTTTTGGCTCTAGTGAGTGAGCACACAATCGTGGTTGTGTGGGTCATTAAGATCTTCTTTGCATAGTTCTTCTGTGTATTCTAGCCACCTCTTCTTAATATCTTTTACTTCTTATTAGTCCATACTGTTTCTGTCCTTTATTGTGCCCTTCTTTGCATGAAATGTTCCCTTGTTAGCTCTAATTTTCTTGATGAGATCTCTAGTTGTTCCCATTCTTCTGTTTTCCTCTTTTCTTTACATTGTTCACTCAAAAAGGCTTTCTTATCTCTCCTTAGTATTCATTGGAACTCTGCATTCAGATGGATACATCTTTCCTTTTCTCCTTTTGCTTCTCTTCTTTCCTCAGCTATTTGTAAGGCCTTCTCAGACTACTATTTTGCCTTGTCATATTCCTTTTTCTTGTGAATGATTTTTATCATTGCCTCCTGTAAAATATTATGAACTTATGTCCATAGTTCTTCAGCCACTTTATCTACCAATCTAATTCCTTGAATCTCTTTGTTACTTCTACTGTATAATCATAAGGGATTTTCTTTAGGTCATACCTGAATGGCTTAGTGGTTTCCCTACTTTCTTTAAGTCTGAATTTTGCAATAAGGAGCTCATGATCAGATCCACTGTCAGATTCTCAGTCTTGTTTTTGCTCACTGCATGGTGCTTCTCCATCTTCTGTTGCAAAGAATATAATCAATCTGATTTTGGTATTGACCATCTGGTGATATCCATGTGTAGAGTAGTGTCTTGTTTTTTTGGAAAAGAGTGTTTGCTATGACCAGTGCATTTTCTTCCCAGAATTCTGTTAGCCTTTGCCCTGCTTCATTTTGACAAGTCAAACTTGCCTGTTCCTCCAGGTATCTCTTGACTTCCTACTTTTGCATTCCAGTCCCCTATGATGAGATGGACATCTTTTTTTTTTCTTTTTGGTTTAGTTCTAGAAGTTCTTGTGGGTCTTCATAGAACCATTCAATTTCAGCTTCTTCAACATTAGTGGTTGGGGCATAGACTTGGATTACTGTGATATTGGATATGCCTTGAAAACGAACTGAGATCATTCTGTCATTTTTGAGATTGCACCCAAGTACTGCATTTCAGACTCTTGTTGACACTGAGGACTACTCCATTTCTTCTAAAGGATTCTGCCCACAATTGTAGATATAATGGTCATCTGAATTAAATTCACCCATTCCCATCCATTTTAATTCATTGATTCCTAAAATGTCAATGTTCATTCTTCCATCTCATGTTTGACTACCTCCACTTNTGGTCCATGGGGTCACAGAATCAGACATGACTGAGCGACTGAACTGAACTGATAGGTTGCTCAGTTGGGACAAATATGCCACAGTAATCATTGTAAGATGTTAAAAGTCGGAGAAACAGGGCTTCCCTGGTGGCACAGTGGATAAGAACCCATCTGCCGATGGAGGGGACACTGGTTTGAGCCCTGGTCTGGGAAGATCCCACATGCTGCGGGGCAACTAAGCCCCTGTGCCACAACCACTGAGCCTGTGGTCTGCAACAAGAGAAGCCAGTGCATTGAGAGGCCCTTGTAGCGCACCTAGAGAGCAGCCCCTGCTCTCTACAACTAGAGAAAGTCCTCAGGCAGCAAGGAAGATGCAGCGCAGTCATCAACAAACAAATATTCTTTTTACATAGGGAAAACTAGATGTGGGGTATATGAGAACTGCATGCTAACTCTGAAACTTTTCTATAAATATAAGACTATTCTAAAATAAAGTTTATTTAGGCTTCCCTGGTGACTCAGATGGTAAAGAATCTGTCTGCAATGGGCAGACCAGGGTTTGATCCTCGGATCAGGAAGATCCCCTGAAGACAAGTTAATTGCAACCCACTCCAGTATTCTTGCCTGGAGAATTCCACGGACGGGGGAGCCTGGAGGGATATAGTCCAGGGAGTGGCAAATAGACACAACTGAACACACACACACTACTAAGTTTATAAAAATAAACACTCCCCAATACACACATGGAGCCCCAACTCTCTCCTAATCTCCAGCAGACCAGAACACACAAATCCACAGTCACACCATACACTCTCATGAAACCTTCTCTGTGGCCAACAAGTATCGGTTACAGAGATTCCAGGCCATATCAGAGGTCCAAGACCGTTTATCAAGACTCACGATAAGGCTGTGATAATTAAATCAGAGGAGTATAGGTGTGACGATGACTAAGCAAGCTGGTGAAACAGAACCGAGAGCTCTAGAAACAGACTCGTGCACCAGGGCACGTGACATAGGACTGAGCTGGAGAGATTGCAGAGGGGAGAGAACGGACTTTACAACAAGCAGTGCTGAGACACATGGACATCTACATAGGAGAACTAGGCAATGCCAAAGAATGCTCAAACTACCGCACAATTGCACTCATCTCACATGCTAGTAAAGTAATGCTCAAAATTCTCCAAGCCAGGCTTCAGCAATACATGAACCGTGAACTTCCTGATGTTCAAGCTGGTTTTAGAAAAGGCAGAGGAACCAGAGATCAAATTGTCAATATTCGCTGGATCATGGAAAAAGCAAGAGAGTTCCAGAAAAACATTTATTTCTGCTTTATTGACTATGCCAAAGCCTTTGACTGTGTGGATCACAATAAACTGTGGAAAATTCTGAAAGAGATGGGAATACCAGACCACCTAACCTGCCTCTTGAGAAATCTGTATGCAGGTCAGGAAGCAACAGTTAGAACTGGACATGGAACAACAGACTGGTTCCAAATAGGAAAAGGAGTACGTCAAGGCTGTATATTGTCACCCTGCTTATTTAACTTCTANCAGGCTCTCCCATCCCTTGGATTCTCCAGGCAAGAACACTGGAGTGGGTTGCCATTTCCTTCCTTCTCCAATGCATGAAAGTGAAAAGTGCAAGTGAAGTCGCTCTGTCATGTCCAACTCTTAGTGACCCCACGGACTGCAGCCTACGAGTCTCCTCTGTCCATGGGATTTTCCAGGCAAGAGTACTGGAGTGGGGTGCCATTGTCTTCTCCCTCCTGCATTGCAAGCAGATTCTTTACCAACTGAGCTACAAGGGAAGCCCCTGCAGGGTATATGAACTAGGCAAACTCCGGGATGATGAGGGACAGGGGAGCCTGGCGAGCTGCAGTCCATGGAGTTGCGAAGGGTCAGACATTACTTGGCGACTGAACAAAACCATGCCCAGTATATTAACAATGCATATATCTGGCACCTAGAAAAATGGTATTAATGAACCCATCTGCAGGGAAGGGATGGAGATGCAGAGAACAGCTTTGTGGATACAGTAGGGGAAGGAAAGAACCGAACATGGAGAAAGAAGCATGGACATATATGCGTAAAACAGACAACTGGTCAGAAGCTGCTGTGTAACACAGGGAGCCCAGATAGGTGCCCTGTGACGGTCTGGAGGCGTGGAGTGGGGAGGGGAGGGTGGCCCAGCAGCGATGATATATGTGTAATTTCGGCTGAATTGTGCTTTGTACCGCAGCAACCATGGCAACACTATAAAGCAATTTCCCTCCAATTAAAGAATAAATAAACCATTCGCACAAATGTTTATTCTTAGCTAGCGTCAGAGTAAATCAGACCAAGCTGATTGAAGAGTCAGGAAAACCTTCAAGGACAAGTAGCGATTTTGAATGTCAAGAAATATGCTGTGGCTGGGACTGAGCAGTGGGTCTTCTCTTGATGGGACCTCACAAGACCACCATGAGCCACTAATGATACAATAATTTATGACATAAATTCTGCACACATGTGCGTCTCATTGCTTAGGAGTAATTTCAAACTGAATCCAAGCCCATCATTGATAACATATTAAAATAATGTTTCTGATGAAAAAGAAATGGTAGAATTTAACTCCAAAACGCCTTAAGGAGAAACCCCTGAATCTGTAATAACAAATCTTTCATAAAGGAATAATTCAAATCTGAATGTATTAATGACTTACAGCATGTATCAGAAAGTTATAGTTTTGTTTATATGAAGAGGTGTTATGATTAAAAACTGTGGAAGGACAGTTTTACAAGATAACATTGTTTTAAAAAACACTTGCATTAGCTAAACCAACAAATACTTTCCCTGTATGTAGTGAAATGAACAGGTGTCCTGTCTAACAAACAGGTGTGTCCCTAAAGCAATTCTAGGGCTCAAGGGAGAGGATACATGTTGACTAACAAGCACTCTTAGTCTTCAGCATGAGATTTTATGGATTACTTCTAGTTATTTCAGGGCAGATCTTGAAATGGGATTATCATATTTATGGAAGCAGTCCATTGATTAAAAAGTGACAAAACGGAAATGCCAGTAACAACCTGTGCCAATCTGTGTGTGTGTGTGTGTCTTGGCAGCGTGTATACACATATTCACTGGGATTTTTGAGCTACCAATAGTTGAGGCTGCAACTTTGATATTCTGTTGAGGTTTATGTCTTCCTCATTGTCCTATGGTATAAATCACTATCTTACAAAGTTGTAGCTAGACTTCAATGGGCCAAAAGAAATGGAGGAAAAATGCTGTTATTTAGACTTGATGAAGTATTTTAAAGAAAGCGTATGAAGACTGGAAGAGATAGAAGGAATGGCTATGTCCATGGCCTTGGGAGTCAGGGAGAAATTCACCCATGTGGAAGGTGTTTTCTGGGGAAAAGAAATTCTCCCAGCTAAGATTTTCCTTTGAAAGCTTAATATGGAAGAGTTTCAATGTGTGTGTGAGTATGCGAGTGTGTGTGTATGATGTCTGCCAGTTTCCTTTAGGGTACCATGTACTTTCAGGAAGTCATTTAAATGGATCAAACACTACCTTCTCTAACTATTACTATATACTAAAAGCACATATAACCCTTTGTATGAATTTAGGATATACTTAAAAAGCACTGGATGATATTATAACTTTAGGTCTTCTCTAAATTATATGCAGGAATTAATTTTTGATTTCTTTATTTTTACTTGGGTTTAAACAGACTTGTGCTTTTTAAAAAAAATCTAAGCATGAGTTAGTCTTTATTTTATATTATCTCCTGTAACCATCATGATAACACCATAAATCAGTATTAGCTTATTTTTACACAGTAGCAAACTGAAATTAGAAGTGACTAAGGAACCTGATCTATTTAAGGGGTATAGCCCACATTCAAGTTGCATCCTAAAGAGTTTACTTACTAGGCTAAATCTGCTTGTGCTTCTTACACAGCTCTGGCTATTTAATTCTGTGTTTATCCTATCCTAAAATATTTATATTAAAAATTTACCTTTATATAGTAGGTAAATTACTTTGACATTATCAAATCAGCAATAAAAATTATAATAACCAAAAGAGTACATTATCTATTTGGATAGGAACCATATACAACCCCAGGTTTTTAAGGTAAAAGCATATAATTCACACCAAACAAGTTGCACACAGCAATGACTCCACCCACAGGCCTAATTTATTCACTTTCTTCATATTTTCTGTACGTAGTACATGATGAATGTTTATTGGTAAAGAGTTTTTTCCTTCTTCTCTCAAACTGAGAATGAGCAGCATATTTCAAGCAATATGATTATGGATGTTCTGTACTTAGCACAGTTCTCAGAAAATAAGTCAGAGAGATGAAATCCAAGAAAGTGTGGGAAAGAAACTGAAATATCAAAAGGAAGCTAGAAAAAGAGTCACAGGAATGCTTCGTGACTTTCTGAAACTAGCAACATGGGCAAAATTTGCGCCTGTAATGTTCATGATTAGTTAGTAGGGGAAAAACATTTTTTTCAGTTCAGCAAAAAACAAAAAGCAATGATTTTTAATGGTCTATGAGATAGTGATGGTTATCAGAATATTATTATTTATAATGAAATCACCATCAGTGTTATCCTGATACATTTTTACCTGTGCTGTCTAGTGTATAACCACAGATTATTCCAGAATTTCTTTTAACAACTAGTGTCAAGCTTCACCAATATCCCTCATTAGTTTTAAAAACACTAGTCATTAGAAATTAATAACATTGGAAAGTTTCTATTTTCATACCACTAGATATTCCAGTGATGATAGTTAGTTTTAAAAATGGAGGGGTAAAAGCTCGTTACACTACTCTGATTGCATTATTCAGAGGCTTTAGAAAAGAAGATGCAGCATAAATTCTTAAGAGACATCAGAAAAGTTAAATTAGAGAATAGTACAGTAATATGTCACATAAACCTCAATTCTGTTATCTACACTCTGAGTTTTCAAGCATTCTACTTCCTCAGGTGTAGTACAGACTTCCCTTGTGGCTCAGCTGGTAAAGAATCCCACCTGCAAGGCTGGAGACCTGGGTTCAATCCCTGGGTTGGGAAGATCCTCTGGAGAAGGGAAAGGCTACCCACTGCAGTATTCTGGCCTGGAGAATTCCATGGACTGTATAGTCCATGGGGTCGCAAAGAGTCAGACACAATCGAGGGTCTTTCACTTTCACTTTCAGGTGTAGTATGGAAGTGTAGTATGAAATTAGAAGTGGTCAAATAGGAGATGGCAAGAGCAAACATCGACATCTGAGGAATCAATGAACTAAAATGGGCTGGAATGGCTGAATTTTTAACTCAGATGACTATTATATCTACTACTGTGGGCAAGAATCCCTTAGAAGAAATGGAGTAGCCGTCACAGTCAACAAAAGAGTCCGAAATGCAGTACTGGATGCAATCTCAAAAACAACAAAATGATCTCTATTTCCAAGCAAGCTATTCAATATTTACATGGTAATCCAAGTCTATGCCGCAACCAGCAATGCTGAAGAATCTGAAGTTGAATGGTTCTATGAAGACCTACAAGACCTTCTAGAACTAACACCCCCAAAAGATGTCCTTTTTATTATAGGGGACTGGAATGCAAAAGTAGGAAGTCAAGAAACACCTGGAGTAACAGGCAAATTTGACCTGGAGTACAGAATGAAGCAGGGCAAAAGCTAACAGTTTTGCCAAGAGAACGCACTGGTCATAGCAAACACCCTCTTCCAACAACACAAGAGAAGACTCTACACATGGACATCACCAGATGGTCAACACCGAAATCAGATTGATTATATTCTATGCAGCCAAAGATGGAGAAGCTCTATACAGTCAACAAAAACAAGACCAGGAGCTGACTGTGGCTCAGATCATGAACTCCTTATTACCAAATTCAGACTTAAATTGAAGAAAGTAGGGAAAACCGCTAGACCATTCAGGTATGACCTAAATCAAATCCCTTATGATTATACAGTGGAAGTGAGAAATAGATTTAAGGGCCTAGATCTGATAGATAGAGTGCCTGATGAACTATGGAATGAGGTTCGTGACATTGTACAGGAGACAGGGATCAAGACCATCCCCATGGAAAAGAAATGCAAAAAAGCAAAATGGCTGTCTGGGGAGGCCTTACAAATAGCTGTGAAAAGAAGAGAGGCGAAAAGCAAAGGAGAAAAGGAAAGATATAAGCATCTGAATGCAGAGTTCCAAAGAATAGCAAGAAGAGATAAGAAAGCCTTCTTCAGCGATCAATGCAAAGAAATAGAGGAAAAGAACAGAATGGGAAAGACTAGAGATCTCTTCAAGAAAATTAGAGATACCAAGGGAACATTTCATGCAAAGATGGGCTCGATAAAGGACAGAAATGGTATGGACCTAACAGAAGCAGAAGATATTAAGAAGAGGTGGCAAGAATACACGGAAGAACTGTACAAAAAAGATCTTCATGACCCAGATAATCATGATGATGTGATCACTAATCTAGAGCCAGACATCTTGGAATGTGAAGTCAAGTGGGCCTTAGAAAGCATCACTACAAACAAAGCTAGTGGAGGTGATGGAATTCCAGTGGAGCTATTTCAAATCCTGAAAGATGATGCTGTGAAAATGCTGTACTCAATTGCCAGCAAATTTGGAAAACTCAGCAGTGGCCACAGGACTGGAAAAGGTCAGTTTTCATTCCAATTCCAAAGTGAGGCAATGCCAAAGAATGCTCAAACTACTGCACAACTGCACTCATTTCACATGTTAGCAAAGTAATGCTCAAAATTCTCCAAGCCAGGCTTCAACAGTACATGAACTGTGAACTTCCAGATGTTCAAGTTGGATTTAGAAAAGGCAGAGGAACCAGAGATCAAATTGCCAGTATCCACTGGATCACTGAAAAAGCAAGAAAATTCCAGAAAATCATCCATTTCTGCTTTATTGACTATGCCACAGCCTTTGACTGTGTGGATCACAACAAACAGAAAATTCTGAAAGAGATGGGAATACCAGACCACTTGACCTGCCTCCTGAGAAATCTGTATGCAGGTCAAGAAGCAACAGTTAGAACTGGAAATGGAACAACAGACTGGTTCCACCTGGAAAGCAGTAGTTCACGGCTGTATATTGCTACCTTATTTATTTAACTTATAAGCAGACCACATCATGAGAAATGCTGGACTGGATGAAGCACAATCTGGAATCAAGATTTCCGGGATAAATATCAATAACCTCATATATGCAGATGACACCACACTCTGACAAAACAAAGAACTAAAGGGCCTCTTGATGAAAGCGAAATAAGAGAGTGAAAAAGTTCCTTAAAATTCAACATTCAAAAACTAAGATCATGGGATTTAGTCCTATTACTTCATAAAACAGATGGGGAAACTGGAAACAGTGAGAGACTTTATTTTTTTGGGCTCCAAAATCACTGCAGATGGTGACTGCAGCCATGAAA
>SJYV01038285.1:0-16458 GCA_006410875.1 Neotragus pygmaeus
AGTCTGAGTGAACTCCGGGAGCTGGTGATGGACAGGGAGGCCTAGCGTGCTGCGATTCATGGGGTCGCAAAGAGTCAGACATTACTGAGCAACTGAACTGAACTATGTACTTAACGTCCTCAGGTTTCATCCACTTTGTAGCATATGACAGGATTTCCTTATTTTTAGATAATATCCCATTTTGTGTGTGTATATATACTACATGTTCTCTATTCATTCATCCATCACTGGACATTTGGGTTTCTCCCACCTCTTGGCAATTTTAAATAATGAAGCAACAAATATATTTGTGAAAATACCTTTCGAGATCCTGGTTTCGCCCGTTTTGGATGTTTACCCAGAAGCAGAGTGTGGGGTCACGTGATGGTTCTGTTTTCTGAGGAGCCTCCATGCTCTTTCCCTGGCGGCCGCACTATTTCACATTCCACCCAGTGGTGCACAACGGAGTGGGTTCCAGCCTCTCCACGTCCTTGTCAGTAGTTATTTCTGTTTGTTGGTTTTTCAATAGCCATTCTAATGGGTGTGAGGTGTTATTTCCAGTCTCCTGTTTGGTACAGCTTCTGATGACATGTCTTTCTTCTTTTATATTTAAAGCATTTTATTTCCCCTGGCTTCTTCAAGATGGTTTCTTTGTCCCTGGTTTTCTGACGTTTGAATACGTTATGCCTCACTTCAGTTCAGTCACTCAGTTGTGTCCGACTCTTTGCGACCCCATGGACTGAAGCATGCCAGGCTGCCTTGTCCATCACTATCTCCTGGAGTTTACTCAAACTCACGTCCATTGAGTCGATGATGCCATCCAACAATCTCATCCTCTGTCTTCCCTTCTCCCGTTGCTTCAGTCTTTCCCAGCATCAGGGTCTTTTCAAATGAGTCAGTTCTTCACATCAAGTGGCCAAAGTATTGGAGTCTTAGTTTCAGCATCAGTCATTCCAATGAACATTCAGGAATGATTTCTTTTAGGGTGGACTGGTTGGGTCCCCTTGCAGTCANGTCTTTCCCAGCATCAGGGTCTTTTCAAATGAGTCAGTTCTTCACATCAAGTGGCCAAAGTATTGGAGTCTTAGTTTCAGCATCAGTCATTCCAATGAACATTCAGGAATGATTTCTTTTAGGGTGGACTGGTTGGGTCCCCTTGCAGTCAAAGGGACTCTCAGTAGTCTTCTCTAACACCACAATTCAAAAGCATCACCGTTTTTGCACTCAGCTTTCTTTATAGCCCAGCTCTCACATCCATACATAACTCTTGGAAAAACCACAGCTTTGACTAGATGGACCTTTGTTGGTAAAGTAATGTCTCTGCTTTTTAATATGCTGTCTAGGTTGGTCATAGCTTTTCTTCCAAGGAGCAAGCATCTTTTAATTTTATGGCTGCAGTCACCATCTACAGTGATTTTGGAGCGCCCCCCCCTCAAAAAAAAAAACGGTTTCCACTGTTTTCCCATCTATTTGCCATGAAGTGATGGCCCATGCCATGATCTTAGTTTTCTGAATGTTGAGTTTTAAGCCAGCTTTTTCACTCTACTCTTTCACTTTCACCAAGAGGCTCTTAGGTGTAATTTATTATTTTTTTATCCTGTGTGTTATTTTCTCTATAGTATACTTCCTGTTACAAATTTTGGTGAAATTTTGGCTATTATTACTTCAAATAGTTTTTTTCTATTCTGTTTTCCCTCCTTCTGTTATATCAATTATGTGTGCTATACAGTTTGAAACTGCCCCACAATTCTGGAGAGATTCTATTCTATTTTTTTAATTTTTTCTATTTGCATTATTGTTTCAAGAATTTTTATTAACTTATCTTCAAACTCACTCGTTCTTTTCTCAGCCATAACCAATCAATTTATGAGCTCATCTTTTACTTTTTCTTTCTAGCATTTACTTCTGATTATTTTTCCTTAGATTTTCTATCATCCTGCTAATATTACTTATTCATTCTTAAATATTGTCTATTTTTTTCCATTAGAATCCTTAACATCTCAAACACAGTTGTTTTAAATGTTTATCTGATAGTTCCAACATTTGGGTGTGGTTCTGATGTTTGTTTTGTCTCCTGACTGTATTTTCCCTTAGCTTTTATTGCATCTTGTAATTCTACACTGAAATTCAGGCACAGTGTGCCAGATGAGAGGACCTGATGTCAGTGGGCGTTCGTGTGCAGCTTTGCATTCTGGTCAGGAATTTGACTGTATCCTCTTGTTGCAGTTGTAGGCACAGTGTGCCAGATGAGAGGACCCGGTGTCAGTGGGCGTTCGTGTGCAGCTGTGCATTCTGGTCGGGAGTTTGACTGTGTCCTCTTGCTGCAGTTGTTGGTGCCAAAGCCTCTGAATCCCCTATGTCCCCCTTGTCTCCCTGTTAGTTTGGGGCTCCCTGACTGTTTCTCTAAAGAGAGTCTGCACCTTGCGGCTCATTCAGCTGCAGCCCACCCCTGGCGCTCTGTTGGTGTGGGGACAGGGTGTGCGAGAGGCAAGGCATTTCATAACATCAAACATAGACCTCAGCTTTTCACTGGGTCTGTGTCTCTGGGCTGTGAACTTCAGGAGTGTTTCTTGCTTCCCACCCCCTACCAAGTATTCTACCAGCCCATGTCTCTGGAGGTCTCTGCTCCAGATAAATGAGGATATCTCAGCCATCACTCTCTTAATTTTCTGGTCTCTCTGGATTTGGGAATGGTAGCTTGCCCCATGACCTCAATTCTCTGAAGAATCCAAGAAAATCACTTGATATAAAAGGGCTCCTGTAAGGATAAGAGTGACAACTTTTAAGCTCTTTACATTCAGAGATGAAGCAAAAAGTTCTAGGTAGTCTCATTTTAATCTAGAAATTAGCTCTAACTTTACCCTGCACTGTAGCCCATCCTAAATTCATATAAATGCATACATTCATGCTATAACAAAGGAAAATGCACCGTAGTATCATGTAACTTCACTTTCTTAGACTACCTAAAACTACCTAGACTTTCTAGACTACTTTACTTTTCTTCTGACAGTAGGAATGCAATTTTATCTTTATTATATTAGCCTATATTGGGGTAAAAAAAACTCAGTCACCTACAAAGCTGAAAACTAGATTTAAAGATGCAGCATTAAAATAGACAAGTATAATGCAGAATCAGGCAGAACAACATTAACTATGGCAGGACAAGAAAGATTAGGAGAGACAAAAAAAAAAAAAAAACTAGAGATGTTTATTGATGCACAACACACCTGGCAGAGAAAAGAACTTGGTCATAATATGAAAATAGCTATTGAAAGGATCCAAGAAAATAGTTACGGGAGCTGGTTAAAGATTCCAGCATAATTTAATGTTTAGTGATAAATGTTAGGCAGCAATGATTCTACCAATTACATCAGGGAAGTCTAGCCAGAGGATCTCACACTGGGATAGGGTCTGGCACAGAATTTAGTCTGGGGTGGAGAGAAGGGTAGTAGTAAAAAGGAAAGAATTTGCTTAGAATGAGGAAGAGCCAAACATAGAGGCTCTTAGAGATCAGGAACATTTCCAAGTCAGGTTAAGAAAGCAGAAACAAAATTCTCAGAATTGGGTAAATAGGTTCAGCTCCACTCAAAGCAATGTGTATGCTTTTTGGCTAGATATAAAAAATGTTTCCCACATATGGTTAAAATTAATCCTTGAAACGGATGTGAAACTCACTCAATAAATATAGATCAGGTGGCCCCAGGTATGAAAACGATACGATTAGAGAGCTTGAGGAAGAGTGCCTGGCAATAGATATGAATGTGAAGTCACGGTGTCCTCTACCATAGTCACATCAGTTGCGAATACAGAGAGTAGAGGGGACAGTGAAGCAGAGAATTTGAGAAATGAGCACACCTTTCCTAATATATTAACCATTTTGCAATCTAATGTGCCTTTTGCTATTTGTGCTAATGCTTTAGCATTGCTCTGCAAGCTCCTTTGGCAGAAAAAATAACTTTTTCCCCCCTGAAGTCACAAGGCTGGCAAATACATAGTTTCATAGAATATACAACTTTTTCCTATGAAATGTGCAATGTTTTATAAAGAAAGCCCAATAGCCTAAGAGTTTAAAAGTTAACAAGTTGACATGTTTTACAAGTTAAGATATCCTTTCATCTATTTTGAAGGAGAAAAGCAAAATATTGAAATGTGTTGAAGAGGTTACGTTAGAAAGTATTGACCTGAGGAAAATATTGTATTTTCCTTTATTTAAAGACCACTTAATTTAGAATAATATCTAATATCTAATAATATCTAATTATTAACACCAAAATTTAATGTTCAAAACAGTGAGAGTAGATGCCATCTCAACTCAATGATAAATGGCTGATACTTTTTAAATGCATTTTGAGCCAATTGACCAACTAAAATAGTATAAAACTACAGATTTTGTTAAGCTTTTCTGGACAACACTTGCAGGGTTAAGGATTGCGTTGTAGGACTTCCCTGGTGGCTCAGACGGTTAAGCGTCTGTCTACAATGCGGGAAACCTGGATTCGAGCCCTGGGTTGGGAAGATCCCCTGGAGAAGGAAATGGCAATCCACTCCAGTACTGTTGCCTGGAAAATCCCATGGACAGAGGAGCTTGGCACGCTACCGTCTATGGGGTCGCAAAGAGTTGTACACGACTGAGCGACTTCACTTCACTACATGCCACAGAGTGGCTAAGCCCTTGTGTCACAGCTTTTAAGCCCACATGCCTCAATGACTGAAGCCCCTGTGCCCTGAAGCCCCTGTGCCCTAAAGCCTATGCTCCACAGCATGAGAAGCTTCTGCAATGGAAGCCTGTGCAAAAAAATTAAATTTTTAAAATTAAAAAAAAACTGAATTATATACTAAAAGCAACATTTTGGAAGAAATATAAATTAATATTTGTATAATCTTGCAGTTAAAGAAATGTTCATGCTCCTTTTATTCTATTAACATCTAGGTAAAATCTAATAAGGAATATATGCAACCAGATATTAAGAAATGTTTGAGTTAGCATAATCCATACTGGAGGTCATCGGCCTCTGTGTAAAAGGCCACAATATTTCACACCTATAATTGAGCGTGTTCTCACTAATTCTTGACCCGTAACATTACTGTAATATCTTATGGTGCACATCACTATTTAGCACAGTTGGTTTAAGTGTGTAATGTTTTTGGAATATTCTCACAAAAGCAGGTGTTCCATGGCAATTTTAAATAAAGACAAAACAACAAACCAGGACATCTGAGTGCTTTTTGATTTCAACAGGAGAATGAAGAAATGCTTTCCAACTATGGCCCCCAAAGGCAGAAATCTTAAGAGATAAAGACTAATAGAATCAATAACGTAAGTAATTGAAAAACCACTGTAGCCTTGAAAAAGCAAATATAAGTAAGGATAAAAAGCAAATGAAAATCTGAAAAAAATTGCAGCATGTGTCCCAAAAAGGGTTAGAGCTTTTATTACTTAGAGGAAATGTTATCAAGAGAAAAACAGCTTGATTCGTGAATGAACAAACCACTAAAGAAGAAATACAGATGCTGAGAAAACACCTCAGCACTGTTAAAAAGCGCAGTCTTCCCAGTGACCAGAGAAATCTGGAAATTAATCATGGAGCAGTCTTCCTATTTGTTAACCCATGAGAATACCTAGCATTTGTGAGGATAAGTGAAAATTTAAGTGTAAGCACATTGTTTAGGATGCAGATCAGCCCAGGCTTTGCGGCCGACAGCTTAACTATGCATCCCGCGGTCTCCTCAAGAATCCTACTAGGGAAGCAGCACTTCTCTTTCTAGCAGTTCATTCCAAAGAAATAGTGAGACAAATGCAGAATTACATGACTGAACTGATGCACAGTGGCCACCACTTACAAGGTATTTACTGCATTCCAAGAATAGTGCTAAACAGCTCACAAGTGGTATTGAAATTCATCATCCAAAACCTTGTGAGTACTATCCCCATTTTCACACGAGGAAACTAAAGGCTCAAAGTAGTTTTGAAACATGTCCAAGTTCTCACAGGGCTGCACCAGGTGGTATGGTGGTAGAGAGTCCACCTGTGATGCAGGAAACACAAGAGATGGGATTTGATCCCTGGCTTGGGAAGATTTCCTGGAGCAGGAAATGACAACCCACCCCAGTATCCTTCCCTGGGAAATCCTAAGGACAGAGGAGCCTGGTGGGCTACAGTCTCTGGGTCTCAAAGAGTCAGACAGGAATGAGCAACCGAGCATGCACACACAAACCAAGTCCTCAGGGCTATCTTCAGAGTGAAGTCAAATGAAGCTGGGATTAAATCCAGCCAACACACACTCTATGCCTGCACACTCACCATTCTGCCTTCCTTACAAATTTTGCTACTGCTGGTTGCTCAGTCGTGTCTGACTCTTTTGTGACCCCATAGACTACAGCCCACCAGGCTCCTCTGTCCATGAAATTTCCCAAGCAAGAATACTGGAGAAGTTTGCCATTTCCTTCTCCAATCCTTACGAATGTTTATTATGTTCATATTTAAGTAGAAAAATAATAAAGAAGAGAAAAAGGAAGAGGAGATGGGAAAAGTAAAGCTGAACATAACAGGACATTTATTAAAATTTCTTGTGATCTCATATACTTTTATAATAGTGCACACTAAGAATGATGATTAAATTTATTAATCAGAAACACTGTTCCTAGGATACAGTAAACAATAAGCAAAGCTTTAATATACAAGTAAGTATATGCACAGAAATGTTTGAATTCTATACAATGTAGTTTAGACAATTTTATAGTTTTGTATTACACTGTATATTTTTTCAAAAGAATATGTATGCTTATATAATAAATAAATTATTCATTTAAAAAGTGAATCAAATGATGAATTTNAAGTATATGCACAGAAATGTTTGAATTCTATACAATGTAGTTTAGACAATTTTATAGTTTTGTATTACACTGTATATTTTTTCAAAAGAATATGTATGCTTATATAATAAATAAATTATTCATTTAAAAAGTGAATCAAATGATGAATTTTAGTGCAAGAGTTAAGGAATCAGAGTCCCTGGGAGACTTTTCAGACCACCTGACATCTATCTGAGCATTTTGTGAACTTTACCATTTAGGAAGACCAGAGTTCTGTGTCACCAGTGAATTTTAACTGTACTCCCCCTAAATATTATATTTGGCTGGCCAGTTAAGATGAAAAGAGCTTCTTAGCTCTTAACTTTTTCATTCTAGCAATGCTTCTAAACATACATACACACACACACACACACATATGTACTTAGCAGCTTCAGTCATGTCTGACTCTTTGTGACCCCATGGACTGTACACAGCCCACCAGGCTCCTCTCTCCATGGGATTCTCCAGGCAAGAATACTGGAGTGGGTTGCCATGCCCTCCTTCAGGGGATCTTCCCAACCCAGGGATCAAACCCAGGTATCCCGCATTGCATGTGGCTTCTTCACCACTGAGTCAGTGGGGAAGCCTATATATATATGTGTCTGTGTGTCTGTGTGTGTATTGATTTTATATATATATATATATATATATATATAACTGGGGATCTTTTATTTAGGAAAATCTAGTTTAAAATATAAGAAACATGTACACTTAAGTTGGAAAATATTTACACTAAATCAATGAGAAAAATTTCCCTAATCAGTTCACAGTATATGTCCATGAAGCGGAGGAGGGAAGACAGTAGATACGAAATCCAAACGCAGCTAACCTCCACGTCCTTCTAAACCTCTCTTTCTTGCCTTTGTCACCGTGACCTTTTAATATCCACATGAAGGAGGGAGAGAACAGGTCACTAACGTTCCTCTGTGTGTGTTTGTTCCTTGGAAAAGGATTCTAAGGCAGACAAGTGAAGGTGGTGATTTACCACCCATTAAAAGGTGCTAATAAGCAGAAAGGAAAAAGCCTCTGCCCAGCGCTGCCTTGGCCCCTCAGCCCCGGCTCTCTGGTGTGGGTGCGGGAAGCTAATGAACCTTTTATATTGCCAGTCATAAAAAGGGCCATGGCTCTCCATGCAGTAATGGACTCTACAGTGAAACCTGCCTGACGGGCTTCATAAGGAACCAGGAAAAAATCAATTGCCTCATTGAGGTTAGTTTCACATAGCTTTGCAGCAAGATAATCTAGTGGAGGTCAATCCACTGCAATTTCATGAAAATTTTAAAAAATGGCTTTTGAACTGTGTTTCCTTCCATTTTAAAAGGANCACTGTTTCCACTGTTTCCCCATCTATTTCCCATGAAGTGATGGGACCAGATGCCACAATCTTCATTTTATGAATGTTGAAAAGTAGAAGGAAAGGGGCATACAAAAACCTAATGCAGAGGAGCAACTAGTCAAAGTAGTGATCTTGAGGCTGAACAACAATCCCCCCAAAGATATTCTTGTCCAAATCCCCAGAACCTGAGAATGGGACACTCTGTGGCAAAAAGGACTCAGAGGTGTGATCCTGAGATGGGGTTGTGATCCTGGATTATTCAATCTACCCTAAATGTAATCATGTAAGTCCTTACAAGAGAGAGACAGGGGAGGTCTGGGTATGGAGGAGGAGGTTTGATGATAAAAGCAAGAAGTCGGAGTTTTGTGGAGAAAGAACCGCATGCCTAGGAATGAAGCTGGAAAGCCCCAAAGCCTCCAGAGGGAACTTGGTCCTTCCAGCACCTTGTGTTTAGACCCTGACCTCCAGAACCGTAAGAGAAGAAATGTGTGTGTGTGTTTAAGACACTATGTTTCTGGTTATGCATTATAGCAGCAATGGTAAACTAGAGAAAATAAGAAATCAAACCCCAGTGAACAGGGATGAAAGTCCACAGATTACAGAAAGACATAGAGAGCTATATAGGATATATGGATTTTAACACCTGTGGTGGATTCATGTCGATGTATGGCAAAGCCAATAGAGTATTGTAAAGTAAAATAAAGTAAAAAAGAAAAATAAAAATAAATTTTAAAAAATTTTAAAAAATAATAATAAATTTAAAACTATTTTAATCAAAAAAAATCCACACTAAACACATTNGATTCATGTCGATGTATGGCAAAGCCAATAGAGTATTGTAAAGTAAAATAAAGTAAAAAAGAAAAATAAAAATAAATTTTAAAAAATTTTAAAAAATAATAATAAATTTAAAACTATTTTAATCAAAAAAAATCCACACTAAACACATTAGAAAGAAATTTTAAAACATCAAAGACATGAGAGTGTCAAGAATTTCAAGGTTTCAAAATTGAGCACCTGAAAAGGAAGAATTGTTAGGCTTCTCCATAGAAGTAGTAGTTGAAGGAAGACAATTAAATGGTCCTTTCAAAGAGATGAAGGAAACCTACTGTGTGAAGCAAACAAGAAATTTATATCTGGTGGCTCAGTGGTAAAGAATCCACCTGCCAATGCCAGAGACCTGGGTACAACACCTGGGTCAGGAAGATGCTCTGGTGAAGGAAATGACAATCCACTCTGATATTCTCGCCGGGAGAGTCCCATGGACAGAGGAGCCTGGCAGGCTACAGTCCACAGGGTTGCAAAGAGTCAGACGTGACTGAACCACTAAACAGTAATAACAAAAAGTAATTTAGACATTAGCATTAAAAAAAAACACCCTTTCTAAAAACACTCATGAACAAATACCCTAGGAAGAAATGGCAGATGTCAGAGATACATGGGAATTCACCATGAATAAATAACTAAGGAAAATGTGTAGTTTATAAATTAGTAAAGCTGAAAATATCAATATTTTCATAATAGTTTGATGTAACTAGCAGCAAGAAGGTGGTGGTGGTGATCAAGACGCTGAGGAACAGAGAGGGTGCTTGAGAACTATCATGTGTACTCAAACACATGTTCTATACAAGCACGACATAAAAATTCGATTTAAATTACCAACATATGCATCTGTTTTATAATTGTTTATGGGTTCTTGGAGAGCAAGCTTCTTATCATCATGAAATGTCTGTCTTTACCGCTGGTAATATGCCTCACTCTGTATACAATTTCATTAGAAATTAATATATTAACAACTATTCTTGTTTAGTTGCTAAGTCACGTCCAATTCTTTGGCAACTCCATGGACTGTAGCCCGCCAGTCACCTCTGTCTAGTTTTATCTCAATTAGTTTTTGGTTTGGCTTTTTTCACTTTTGTTTTGCTTATTCATGAAGTATTTTTCCAGCTGGTGTTCTCGGCTATGTGGTTTGGTGTCTGTAAATGATTTTGAAAGTCCTTGTCTGTCATTTCTTCAAGTATTGGTTTACACTTATTCATTCTTCTGGGATTCCAACTATTACATATAGTTGTAATATGGCCTCCTGGAAATTTCCAGCTCTCTGCCTGTCCTTTCGTTCTTTGTTTCTCTGTGTGTGTTAGTTTGGGTAATTTCTATTGACTTATGTTTAAGACCATGGCTTTATATTTGGACCTGTAGTCTGCACTGAGCCTGACAGAAGGGTTCGTCTCTGTTGCTTCTCTCTCTCTCTCTCTCTTTTTTTTTTTCATTTATAACATTTCTGTATGGTTATTTCTTAGTTTCCAGTCACCTGAAATTATGTTTCTTCTCATGTAACATATTAATGACAGTTTTCTTAAATCCCACAGTTGATGTTTGAGACCAGAGCTGATAACCCAAGGACTGTTCTGTATCTTCAGACTGAGTATTTTCTTGGCGTCTGTCATACTTCATAAAATTTTGCTGTGAGGTGGATATGTTGTACAGGACAAATTGAAGCTTTTTTTTTTTTTTTTCAGTTGTTGGGCATGAGCACAGCCCGATGTGCAGCTCTTAGAAGGGGGGGGGCTGTGCACAGTCGAGAGCTGATTTGGATGGAAGTTTGCGTCCCTGCCATTTGCATCTCCCTGCTCAGCCAGGGTCCGTGGTGGGCCTTCCGCGTACTTCTCCCATCGCCAGCGGTGGAGTTGTGTTTTTCTCTTCTGCCTCCGTCATCAGTGGGGTTTCCCACAGGGCCCAACAGTCTCAGGGCTTTTCTCCCTGCAGACAAAGCCTCCGTCCCTGGAGAAGAGACGGAGATGCGCCCGTGGTGGCTTCACTTCCCTTCACCATCAGCTCAGCGGGGACGTGTTCTCCCGACCCTCGCGGTGTTCCTTGTGAGTGTCTGGTGAGGCTTCTGAGGAAAATCCTGCCAAAGTGTGAAACCAACCCCTGGTCTGTGATTCACGGGACCCTCCCATTCTCAAGCTAGCCCACTGTCAGCTATGGGAAATACCTAATCATCGTATCTAATAATGCTGGATACTATTATATCTATTAATAATGACAAACTGTCACCTTATTCAGACCATTGTGTGACGAGAAAACTGTTTCTTTTTTTACATTGTGTTTATTCCTTCAATAAATTCATGAAGAATTTCTGACCAACATATTTCAGTGACACCCCGCCCAGATAAACAAATGTTTGTGGTCTATTTTTCCCTGAAAGCTTTTGCCTCTCTCCAGGTTTGAAGTTAGCTATTTTCCTTGGGATTTCAGACCTCTGATAAATTCAAGAGAAGTTTTTCATTTTCAGTTATCCAGGTGTTTTCACTAGTGTGTGGATGAGAGCAAGGCTCTCAGTAGAGAAGAACTCTCCACCGGCAAACATCACCCGACCTCCTGCCATGTTCCAGACTTGGAGCATTTGCGTGCCAATATCAAAAGCAAGTCCACCAAAATGTCAAAAAATATTTTAAAATTTTGTCTAGTTAAAGCAAAGGTATAACCCACTTTTCAAAAACAATTAATTCAAAAGAGAAGGAAGAGGATATATATTTGGGGGGGTTCATATCAAATTACAGCTATTGATTGAACAAAGAGCAGTCCCATTTTATGGCATTTAGAACTACATTGTAAACACTCATTTGATTAAAAAAAAAACTGTTGGTAAAACTGCTAATTATAATAGACAATTGCTAATAGACAATAATAGACAATTTATCTAATTATAATAGACAATTGCTATCACAATCTTATCATTGCTTAAAGAGAAAATTGTTTCTTTTTTTAGTATTGAGCTTATTTATTCAAGAAATTTGGACACCGTATGTTGATATGATGCCTGTTCACCAAATGGTGTCTTGAATGCTGAAGCAAAGGAATTTATCCCCAGATAGGAAATAAGAGGTTCTTGACACTCAAAAAGAAGAAGGTGGTGGTTTTCTGCTCTAAATAATTTCTGCATGTCAAATATTATTTTAAAAAATCAAATTTTCCTAAATTTATAATTACTAAAATTATTTTTCAAAATACAAAAAGCAGAGACATTACTTTGCCAACAAAGGTCCATATAGTCAAAGATATGGTTTTTCCAGTAGTCATGTATAAATGTTAGAATTGGACCATAAAGTAGGCTAAACACTGAACAACTGATGCTTTCAAACTGTGGTGCTGGAAAAGACTCTTAAGAGTCCCCTTGGACTGCAAGGAGATCAAACCAGTCCATCCTAAAGGAAATCAACCCTGAATATCCATTGGAGGGATTGGTGCTAAAGCCGAAGCTCCAACACTTTGGCTACCTGATGCAAAGAGCTGACTCACTGGGAAAGACCCTGATTCTGGGAAAGATTGAAGGCAGGAGAAGGGGACGACAGAGGGTGAGATGGTTGGATGGCACCACTGACTCAGTGGATGTGAGTTTGAGCAAGCTCCAGGAGATGGTGAAGGACAGGGAAACCTGGTGTGCTGCACTCCATAGGGTCACAAAGTCTTGGACATGACTGAGTGACTGAACAAGAATAACAAAATTATTTTAAGCTTAGTAAAAGATGTTCCATATTAAAAAGTAAAAGAACAAGCAAAGGACATTTCAGACCGTGACAAATTCTCAAAGGTGTTCAGTAAACTGAGAACAATATTCTTTTGGTGGCTACTTGTCCTTCTTGAAGAAGATTGAATCCTATTTTAGAAATAAGCTGATAATGTTAATATCAATAGGGAAGCAAATTGATGTTATCTCAAGTAATTGCATTAATTATAAACTATATATTGCTATATGTGATGCAGTGGGGATATTCTTTTGTCAGTTAGATTGTAATGAGAAGTTCAATAAATCAGAATTTTACAAAGCAAGGCTTCTAATTCTGGATCTGTCACCAACTTGATGTGGCAAGGAGTTTAACTCAGTCGTCAAGATTCGTTTTGACCCAGTTCATGAATCTAAATAGGTCAAATAGACTAGTAAACACATTTGTAATACTCACACCTCGTGATAAATGTTATGCTGAAAATGTGACAACTGGTGAGATGGATGAGAGTCCAACCTCTGCCAAAAACTAATAGGAAATAATAGGTGTCTGTTAGAAAATACAGGACAAGGTGGAAAATATCAAACCAGGTTAAAATGCATAAAATTCTCCATTTAGTAAATGGCATCATTGCATGCTCAAACAGAGCAACATTAACTGAAACAGAGGTAAGGAGTGACACATTTTATCACTACATCCCTCAAGGTTTTAAAATAAACTTTGTATTTTAGAATATGCTGTGTGTGCTAAGTCAGTTCAGTCGTGTCTGACTCTTTGCAATCCTATAGACTGTAGCTCACCAGGCTCCTCTGTCCATGGGATTTCCCAGGTAAGAATATTCGAGTGAGTTGCCATGCCCTCCTCCAGGGGATCTTCCTGACCCAAGGATAGAACTCATGTCTCATTATGTCTCCTGCATTGCAGGTGGATTCTTTACCACTAGCATCACTTGGGAAACCCCATATCTTAGAACAGTTAGATTTNTAAGAATATTCGAGTGAGTTGCCATGCCCTCCTCCAGGGGATCTTCCTGACCCAAGGATAGAACTCATGTCTCATTATGTCTCCTGCATTGCAGGTGGATTCTTTACCACTAGCATCACTTGGGAAACCCCATATCTTAGAACAGTTAGATTTATAGAAAATCATAAAAATATGCAGATAGTCTCCATATACCCTACACTGAGTGCTCACTATTATTGACTGCTACCATTAAAATGGTGTATTTGCCACAAATAATGACCACATACTGAAACACTAGTGTGAACTAAAATCCATACTTTACTCAGATTTCCTTCCCCTTATCTAATGTCCTCTTCCTATTTCAGGATCCCACCCAAAAGACCACATAACATCCTCATCTTTCCTTAGGCTACTCTTGGTTATACCAGTTTGATATTCTTGACACTTCTGAGGAGTTCTAGTCAGTGATTTTTCAGAAGGCCCCTCAGCAGGGATTTCTCTGTGGGCTTCTCCCATCTCCAGCCATGGCTTGTGGGTTTGGAGGAGGAAGATCGTGAGAGCAGCCACGCTGACCACATCACGTCGAGAGCATGTGCTCTCACCCTGTCAGCGCTGGCCCTGACCGCCGGAGTGATGTCATCTCTGTCAGGCTGCTCCTCCGTAAGATGGTTCTTTTCTTCTTTTGCACACTTACCTTTGGGGAGGGAGACCACTGCATGGCCTGCTTTAAAGAGTTAAAGAGCTATGCTCACCTCCTGAGGGCGGATTTTAAAAGTCTAAATTCTAGGAACAATTGCAGTTTGGGGTTAGGTATTCCCCACACTCTCTTATCCTCTAAAATCAGTGTCTTTTTTACTGCTAAGAATAAAGCACCTCATTTCATCAGTCAAATAAAGCTGGTTCTCATGTCTGATTACCTTTCAACATACAACATAAAATCTGTGGGGATGTTTTAAATGAGAATCAGGACTCTTGTGGTCTGAAGAGTTTTACTGCCTTTGTGAGAGACTTCCTGAAAGAAGGAACATCGTGTTACACTCCAGCCCTAAGGAGGAAAACGTGGTCCCTAATAATGGTAAAGACAGGGTCAGTTTCGATCTCCAGGAGCGAAAGCACTGACTGTCTCTTCTCTATTTCCAGAGTTTTTTAATTGAGCTTCCTGAAGTCAATGATAGCTTATTTTCTGAAATGTAACAACCATATACACAGTCAGGACAACTCAATATTAATCTGATCTGGGACTGGTCATGACCCAGCAAAGTAGACTCCTTGCTTGCATTTTTAGAATGAGATACAGATGTTTAATAAAAGCTAAGACAAGCAAACTTAATTTGTAGGTCTTATGGGCTTACTGCATTGAGAGAGAGGGGAAACTAATCTAAATAAATGTTCTAAGACAAAGAATAAGATGCATCACATAGTGAATTGATCATAAAAGGCCAAACCCCAGTAGATACAGTGGTGTGTTTTCAAAGTTGCTTTGCATTTCCTAGAGTGGTCAGTTAATTCAAAGTGCACTTGCTCTAATGTGCAGCATTTTATTCTTGAATTACTAGGTAGCTTCTTCATTCCTAAAATGCTATATGTTAGAAAATGCATTGATTTAATAATAGCTTTAAGAGGGAAGGAGTAAAGGTACATAGCTACATTTCATTTATTTCAAAGGAAAAATTGATTGTGAAATTTGAGAAACCATGAAGAATATTTCAAGTCTGTCACAATGTTATCACAATTTTCCTTTTTTCTTCATATGTCCTAATGATAGCATTGATCATCTAATGGTGAATATGTAAATTTCAGGTGATAGTCAATATTGTAATCATTAAATTTAAAAAAAAATTACACCTCTAAACGCAGACAAGTATACACAATCTTGAATAAGTAAAAACAAAAATAAAATTGTATTTTAATGAACAAAAATACTTTTTTACATTTTGATGTAATTTTGATATGCTTTGGGCTTTCCCAGTGGCTCAGCGGTTAAGAATCTTCTGTGCAGAAGACACAGAAGACTCAGGTTTGATCCCTGGGTCGGGAGGACCCCCTGGAGGAGGGTATGGCAGCCCACTCCAGTGTGCTCGCCTAAAAGATCCCATGGACAGAGGAGCCTGGCAGGCTACAAGTCCATGGGGTCACAGAGTTGGACACGACTGAAGCAACTGAGCACAATGCTAAGTTTTATGTTATAGTTTTTGAAATAATATTTTTACCTCTTCTTGATTTTAAATGAGACTTAATGTAGTATATTTTATATTTGGTAAAAATATTCCTCTTTAAAGCGCTACAGTTGAGACGTATTGGCAAATTTACACAGCTGTGTGACAACTATTATAATTAAGATATAGAACTTCTCAAACACCCCCTGAACATTCATGTACCAGTTGGTGTACGGGTATGTCTACATTTCCCTGTTATTTTTAATTTCCCCATCTATTCTTTTTTACTTATTCCCCCTTTATCTTCATTTTAGCTAACAACTTATTTGTGGTTTATTTCCTCTCTAGTGGCTGATATAGGGTTTGAAAGTTAGTTCTTAATTTGCCATAATCTAACTTCAATAGTATTTCACCATGTCACGTACAATCACAAAACTTTACACCATTTGACTTCCATGTTTCTGCTCGTGCTTTTTTTTTTTTTTTTGGATTGGTTTTTTACAGAAGGATAATTGCTTTACAGACTTTTGCTGTTTTCTGCCAAACCTCAACATGAATCAGCCATGCTGCTGCTGCTGAGTCGCTTCAGGCGTGTCCGACTCTGTGCGACCCCAGAGACCGCAGCCCACCAGGCTCCCCCGTCCCTGGGATTCTCCAGGCAAGA
>SJYV01038285.1:18737-31301 GCA_006410875.1 Neotragus pygmaeus
GGCTTTCCCTGTGTCCATAAATCTATTCTCTGTGTCTGTTCCTCCACTGTCACCCAGCAAGTAAATTCTTCAGTACCATTTTTCTAGAGTCTGCATATATGTGTTAAAATATGGTCTTTCTCTTTCTGACTCACTTCACACTGTATAATGGTTTCTAGGTTCATCCACCTCGTTAGAACTGACTCAGATGTGTTCCTTTTTATGGCTGAGTAATATTCCTCTCATGCTTTATGCTACTGCTTTAATCATTTCCCTTCTACATATGTCATGAACTCTGCAGTACAGCATTACTCTTTTTCTTTAATAATTTTCTTTTGAAGCAATTAAAAATAACATAAACTGTGTTTTATGTTTGTCCTCATTTTTACTGTTTCCAGTGATTTTCATTATTGTTTGGATTCAAGTTTGCCTCCACTATCATGATGCTCTATATGAGGAATTTTTTCAATGTTTCTGGCAGTACACATCTGCTTGGGTATGCCTCGTCTTCAATTAGAAGACCTCTCTAAGGTTTCCCTGTTCCTCTGTAGGTAACATTGCTCCAGGCTTTGTCTTTTCATCTTTGGTTTCCTGGAGTTCTCCTGTGTTGTGACTAGTTGTGGAGGGTTTTTGAGGGGATGAAATGGGGGATGTTTCTGAGGTTCTTTGATCTGTGGTTTCGATTCTTTCATTAAATTTCACTCACCATCTCTTGTCTTTTCCTCTTTCTTCCTCGTCTTCTAAAATTCCAGTTCCAGTTATGTTAGAAAGGTTAATGTCCCACAGCCTTTGAATGCTCTATTTTTTCATATTATTTTTCCTTACAATACAGTTTGAAAATTTCAGTTGCTAATTCAAATTCACTAATTATTTTTTTGTGTCCAGTTTGTTGATGAGTAAATGGAATAAGTTCTTCTCTGAGATTTTTTGTTGTTTTTTTTTTTCTTTTTTATTTCTAGTATTTCTATTTAATTATTTTTTCAGGTTCCAAATTTCCACTGAAATTCCCTATCTATCCATATATGTTGAAGTATACATGTTCCACTCTGCCTGTAAACCTAATAAACAAAGTTTTTTCAAAGTCCCTATGGATGGCACCAACATTTGGGAGTTCTCTAAATCATCTATTGATTTCTGTAACTCAACACTTAATTTTTTATCTTTGCTTTTATTGCTTTTCTCACTTTTAATATGGAATATTGTATACAATAAAAGGGTAGAGACAGATGTAAATTTTGTTTATACCCCCAAATTGGCACATTTCTTCTCCTCTAAGTCCATTCACGGGGAGGACTGACTCTGTCTGGTTGGCTGCCCTGAGCTCGGTCTGGGGCCACTTCCTCACCCAGGCAGGACGCCTAAGCTCCAAGGCCCTGCAGCAGGGGGCTGCCGCTACCTTGCGCGTGCTGTTGGGCCTCAGCCGACAGAGGGATTCTCTCCATGTCTCCACTCCATCGTCAGCTTTCAGAAGTCCCCTCTGACCCACCCTTGCTCTTGGCAAGCCCTGTGTGCTCAGAGGTGGGACTGAACTTTCTCAGGTCCTTTGGCTTACACACCTCTTCCAGAAACAGTCATCTTTGTGTGCGCTGGAGGCTGGAAGGTCATTTCCTCTTACCACAGGCTTTGACTTCACATAGAGAAGGGTCTGAGGCGATGGTGCTGTTTCTCAACGGCCCCCAGCAGCAACGAAGCACCACTGGGATGCCCGCTTCATCCAGGAAAGAGTGTCCCCAGGTCCCTGCCCTGTCCTGCCCCCAGAGCCCCTGGAGGATACACGAGAAAGCATGGGAATGAGAACGTGTAGAATCCTTTCACGTCCCGGCTCGCAGTTATTCTGGGTTGTTGTTGAGCCAACTCTTGTCTTTTGAGAACTTGTTACAACTTCAGCTGCTTCTCCTTACCCTCTTTCACAAGGACTGCCCCTTTCTCCCACACTCCACTGAAGGCAGCGCAGGCTGCAGGCCCTTAACCTCCTCGGAAGGTCTCAGCTGCCTTTGTCATTCAGAACACCTGGCTGCTCTCCGGTGGGTTCAAGGAAAATTATCTTTTGTAGATTTTCTGAGTTTTTTTCACTGTTGGGATTCAAGTGGCTTTCCACTGAAGCTTTTGCCGTCCTGATTTTAGCTATTTTCAATGGTGAAACATGGTTTTACTATTTTAAGTTTTCTCTAATTTTAAGGTTCTTAAACCATAGACTCCTAGAGAAATGGCTGTTTTGAGATTTCAAAGGAAAGCTACAGGAACCATTTATTTCATAGTAACTAAGGAGAAGAGTAGTCCTCTGATATATAAAGTGATATTTAATCATGTAATTTCTGAGTCACAAACACCACACTAGTCTGACTCAATTGCCATGGGAAGGTCTCAACTTATAACCAGTTTAAAATGATGTATTTAATATACAGGGGAAAAAAGTGAGCTATACTTATGTTTCACATACTATACTCACTAAATACTCACTGACTCAGTTTCCTCTCCTGAAGAAATTCTGTCAGGCCTCTTAGCCTTTCAGGATCCCCCTAGTTTTCATCAAGTACAACAGCCAACAACCCTTCTGTAACTTCGTGTCCATTCATTGGTCAGTTTCCCTGCTTTCCTCAACGTGGGTCTACTTCGGTCTGACAAGTTGTGCGCAGGGAATCCCTTCTTTTCCCTTCTTCCCTCCATCTCTTCTCCCATGAGCTTGTGGTTTTCTTGGGCCCCTTCCTCGTCAGGGTGCAGGAGAGAGAAGGTTAAACTGATGTTCAAACTCCAGTTCTGCAAAGAATAAGATCCTGAGTCATTGTGCTTGCTGATCCCAGAGGGAAAGGCTCCTGTGATGGCAAACGCGTCATGGAACACGGAGAAGAGAAGAGACGCATGCAGCGGCGCTCCTGAGGGTCGGCGCTCCTGAGGGTCGGCGCTCCAGCCTGGAGGAAAGGCGCGTGCCGCTCGTCTAGTACAGACAGCATCCGCTGCTGGCGCACTGGGCACCTGAGCAACTTGATTGTCAACTTTGTGTGGTTCACCTGAGCTTACCCCTCTGGCATCTTCAGCAATGCCTCTTTCCAGCTTAAGACTCACCTGTCCCCGGCTTCAATATTTGCACCCCCTTACCCCTCGAGTGGTATAAACAAGCAGAATCTATCTACAGGGTCTGTATATAAGCCCTTCGCAACGTGCATCTTTGGTGCAGGGCAGCTCTCTTGCAGCGCCAGCCTCCTTGGCCCTGCCCGCCACATATGGCCGGCCATGGCGTCTCAGGCTTCGTCTTTTCAGCAGGAATCAGACACCAGGTCCTACATAAGAATAAAATAGCAAGCAGTGCGCTGATGACTCGCTCAAGGAAACGCTGACCGCCAGCTCACCAGCAGAGTCGTGTGTGTGTGCTGAGGGTGAATAATGGGCCCGTCCTGGGAAAATTAGTGACAGTGTCCCAGCAGGTCTTGAATCCAGAGAGGGTGTGTCGTCTGCACTAAGACCTAAACCCGGCAGTTCTCATGTTGCAACTTCTATTTTTTAATTGGAGGAAAATTGCTTTGCTTTGTTGTGTTGATGTCTGCCATACAACAGCAGGCATCAGCCACGATTATACATATTTTCCATCCTCTGGGGCCTCCCTCCCCACGCCCATTCCATCCCTCTAGGTCATCCCAGATCACCAGGTTCGGGTCCCTGTGCTACGTAGCAACTTCTCACCAGCTATCTGTTTTACACATGATAGTGTGCCCTGAGAAAACCACAATTCTAAAAGACCCATGCACCCCACTGTTCACTGTAGCACTGTTTGTGGTATCCACAACATGGAAGCAAACCCGATGTCCATAGCCAGATGAATGGATAAAGAAGATGTGGTACCTATATACACTCGAATATGACTCAACTGTAAAAACGAATGAATTTGAATCACTTTAAGTGAGCCAGATGACCCTACAGCCTGCTATACAGAGTGAAGTAAGTCAGAAAGAGAAAAATAAATTCCATATATTAACTCACATTGCTTTTTCCTGCTGGTGGCTTCATACACATTAAGACAGAAAGGGTCCTAACTGAACGCTGAGTTAAAGTCTTATCACTCTACAACACTTCAGTTATATAGCAAATAACGTAGTTGACATATCCATAAGAAAATCTGAGCAGTTTGTTTAGAGATGTAATCCAGAAAATATTTTGAAAGCAGTAGCCTTAGAATGCAAAGCACACATACTGTGCTATTGCTTGTGAACAAAATGGTTCTGTAGACATTAAATGAGCAAGAATTGCCTTAAATGGTGATGTTCCTTTTTTTATTTCAATTACAGAGTGAAAAAGTATGGAGCTCAGTAGGATACCCTGAGAAATCTCAAGTTCTGTGTTTGAATAGAAACTCTACCATAAATGGATTTGCAGTGTTGCCCTAAGCAAGATGCTGTCGCTTATTTCTTTCATTTTTCTCATGTATAAGATTGAAGAGAATTCATTGCAGGACCACCTTAGAAATTACACAGAAAGATTGAAATTTGTCATTTCCTCCATATTTATTTTCTGTCTCCATCTCCCTCTTCTCTCTTACATTGCTTCTCTCCTAAACTGCTCTTCCCCCAGTTTGCTTCCATGTCTTTTCTTTCCACCAGCCTTTCAGCCCCACTGCCGCCTGCCTTTCCTTCCCCAGCCCCGTGGGAATCCCTGGCTCAGCACACAGCCTGGGGTCTTCGCTTTCACTCTCTGCCTGTCCATGGCACTGCACACACTGATGTGTCCTGGACGTTTCCTCCTTTGCACCCACATGCTCTTCTCCTGTTTCACCCCTAGTGCAAATCACTCACTTAGTGATTTCCCCTCTTAGGCTTATTTACTAGACTTTTCTGTCTCACTTCTCATCTTTAAAGTAAAAATAATAATAGTAATTCAGAGGATGTTGCTGAAAACTCAGCACATTGCTATTTGGAGAGATCTGAGAACATGCCTCTTATAAAGCAAGAGCAACGTTGTCGCTGTTCAGTCACCTCCTTGTGTCCAAGTCTTCTCAGCCCCATGGACTGCAGCACACAGTGACTTATCAATGTGTTTATAGAGGTGAGTGGAAAATGTTATGTCAGAGTAGACAACACGGATCATGCGTTTATTATGTCTAGGCACAGCTGCAAGTCTTTCAAAGAAAATAACTCAGAAACAATATAAGCTATATATTGCAATTCTTGGAGAAGGCAATGGCACCCTACTCAAGTACTCTTGCCTGGAGAATCCCATGGGCGGAGGAGCCTGGTAGGCTGCAGTCCATAAAGTCGCTGGGAGTCGGCTGAGCGACTTCACTTTGATTTTTCACTTTCATGTGTTGAAGAAGGAAATGGCAACCCACTCCAGTATTCTTGCCTGGAGAGTCCCAGGAACGGGGGAGCCTGGTGGGCTGCCGTCTCTGGGGTCGCACAGAGTCGGACACGACTGAAGCGACTTAGCAGTAGCAGCACTGCAATTCTTACAACAGGTTCAGAAAAGGTCTAATTGTCTCAGTTTTATAGAAAAGTGAAGAGATNCCTGGTGGGCTGCCGTCTCTGGGGTCGCACAGAGTCGGACACGACTGAAGCGACTTAGCAGTAGCAGCACTGCAATTCTTACAACAGGTTCAGAAAAGGTCTAATTGTCTCAGTTTTATAGAAAAGTGAAGAGATAAGAGATACACCCAATAATGAGAAAGCTTGTGTTTGCACCTAAACTTGCTCGACTTGAAATCCCGTGATCCTTCATAAGCTCTATTGTCACACTGTAATGTCCATGGCTGTCTTTTTTCTACCTGTAATTATTATTCATCCCCTTCTGTGTTCACTGTCCTGTTGTTACATCACCAACTGCACAGTTACAATTTCCAGAAATATCCAGGATTTTTCCACTTCTGTCGACACTCCACAGTCATTGAATCAGTGACTCTTTCTCGCCTGATCTCTGCTTTCTCCTTTAACCCGTGCTCTCCCCTCCAGATTCCGCTGCTCTGCCTCTCAGGCCCTCACCACCTCCTGCACCTTAAATGAGCATCTCCATCCTTCCAGCCTCCCCTCTGAAACTGCTCCACAATATCTTCTATAAAATACAGGCATGTTCATATAATTCTTCCTTATTATGTATAAAAATCTGAAATTGTTCCCTACTTTGACAGAATGAGCTCAGAAACAGCCTAATGCATTCAGATAATTGATAAGTTGGGAGAGGATGTCCCTTTAAAATTCGTATGTTGGAAGTCCTTCTCCTCAGTGCTAGTATTGCTTGTGGTGCTTTTAGAAGGTAATTAGTTAGGATTAGAAGGGGCTTTCCCAGTGACTCAGTGGTCAAGAATCCACCTCCCAATGCAGGAGACATGGGTTCAATCCCTGAGTCAAGAAGATCCCCTGGAGGAGGGCATGGCAGCCCACTCCAGTATTCTTGCTTGGAGAATCCCTATGGACAGAGGGGCCTGATGAGTTGCAGTCTATGGGCTGTAAAGAGTCGGACACAGTTAAGCCACTGAGCATGTGCGTAGGAATCAGTGAGGTCATGAGGGTGCAGTGCCCATGATGGATTCATGTCCTTGTAAGAACAGGAAGAGAAACCAGAAGATTCTCTCTCTCTCTCTCTGTGAAGATGGTGGCGGGGGTAGGGTGGGGTTGGGAGGTGGATGGGGGTGGTGCTGTCTACTGCAAGACAACTCTAGTCAGCTTCCAACACTGTGAAAAATACATTTCTGTTGGTTAAGCCTCCCAGTCTATGATATTCTGCTACGGCAGCTCAAGCTGTATAAGACAGAGGAAGAAAGAGACATTTCTTGATGACATGCATGCACAAAAAAATAAGCAAATTCTTCCCAAACAAGAGGGTAAATTATCTCTTGGCACAATAAACTACCTTATGACCTTTCTTTTCTTAAATTCCTCCTTAGTTTCCTTTCCCTTCCAAGAAAAATTCCAGTCATGTCTCGGAATTTATCTCTAAAGTAAGCTGCCTTAGCTTTCCCTGCATGGTTTTGTCCATGTCAGGAGCGGCAGTTTCATCCTGCATGTTTTATTTATGGACCCTGGTGCCATAGGGCAGTTCAGGCTTTTCCATCACTGGGACTCCAGTCCTGAGCAGACTGACTGGCCCACAGTGCACAGTAAAAGTGGACAGAGTTCATTTCGAGTGTCCCTTTCATGCTGGCTTTTGTATTAGATGCCAGACGAGGAGGTAACAGAGGAGAAAAGACATTAAATGAAGGGTCCTTGTCGTCACCCAGCTGACTAGCTACCTTGGAGAAGGAAAGGGCAACCCACTCCACTCTTCCTACCAGGAGAATCCCATGCGGAGGAACCGGGCGGGCTACAGTCCACGGGGTCACAAAGAGTCAAACACGACTTAGCGATTAAACAACTAGCCGGCCAGTGCTACACAGCTCATCAGCACTGTTCAGACCTAGGACCTTCCTCAGGGCTTCAGCAGTAGAAGACTGCCTGCCAACGCAGGAGACGTAGGAGATATGGGTTTGATTCCTGGGTCGGGAAGATCCTCTGGAGGAGGAAATGGCAGCGCANTGTGAAAAATACATTTCTGTTGGTTAAGCCTCCCAGTCTATGATATTCTGCTACGGCAGCTCAAGCTGTATAAGACAGAGGAAGAAAGAGACATTTCTTGATGACATGCATGCACAAAAAAATAAGCAAATTCTTCCCAAACAAGAGGGTAAATTATCTCTTGGCACAATAAACTACCTTATGACCTTTCTTTTCTTAAATTCCTCCTTAGTTTCCTTTCCCTTCCAAGAAAAATTCCAGTCATGTCTCGGAATTTATCTCTAAAGTAAGCTGCCTTAGCTTTCCCTGCATGGTTTTGTCCATGTCAGGAGCGGCAGTTTCATCCTGCATGTTTTATTTATGGACCCTGGTGCCATAGGGCAGTTCAGGCTTTTCCATCACTGGGACTCCAGTCCTGAGCAGACTGACTGGCCCACAGTGCACAGTAAAAGTGGACAGAGTTCATTTCGAGTGTCCCTTTCATGCTGGCTTTTGTATTAGATGCCAGACGAGGAGGTAACAGAGGAGAAAAGACATTAAATGAAGGGTCCTTGTCGTCACCCAGCTGACTAGCTACCTTGGAGAAGGAAAGGGCAACCCACTCCACTCTTCCTACCAGGAGAATCCCATGCGGAGGAACCGGGCGGGCTACAGTCCACGGGGTCACAAAGAGTCAAACACGACTTAGCGATTAAACAACTAGCCGGCCAGTGCTACACAGCTCATCAGCACTGTTCAGACCTAGGACCTTCCTCAGGGCTTCAGCAGTAGAAGACTGCCTGCCAACGCAGGAGACGTAGGAGATATGGGTTTGATTCCTGGGTCGGGAAGATCCTCTGGAGGAGGAAATGGCAGCGCACTCCAGTATTCTTGCCTGGAGAATCCCGTGGACAGAGGAGCCTGTGGGCCGCAGGCCATGGATGTAAGACCATTGTAAGGCAGCGTTGTGGGACTGATACCAGTGTTCATAACCAAAGAGGTCAGCGCGCCCTCTGCTACAGCAGTCCAGTCTGTTCCGTCAGATCCTAGAGGTGACAGAGTGCTGTGTCAAAGGAAGGAGAGCTCCCTCACACGGAGGTCGTATTCAGTGAACTCTCATCCTCCCTGTGTGCTTCCTCAAAGCACTCAGCTTTAGTACACGAGGATTGCTCCCTGTGGAGAAGCCAGTGGCACTACACACGTGTGCACACACAGATCCGCACACACTCACACGTGTGCACACACAGATCCGCACACACACACGTGTGTACACACACATTGATCACACTATTGCACTCCACACACTGACGCATGTGTGCACACTTGCATCCATACCGAGGCGCCCCCTCTCTCTCCCTCTCTCTCACACACACACACTCACTCACACCTGACTGCTGAATCCTTGTGGAAATGAGTCTCCCGTCTCTAGACACTATGCTCTTAGCGTTAACTCAGCTTTCAACTGGGGAAAAAGGCAAGCCTCGGTTTATAAAGTAGACTGAAGAAATGTGTGGCGCATTTTCTTGAGTTTCTAACATTTCCCTCTCAGAAAGGTGAAGTATCTCCATCCCCACACTGACTTGTTTTCAGGAGAGAGTTCTGTTTTCACAGAGAGACACTGACTGCTCGTCTTCAGGTGGAAGTTTAGCACTTTCCAGAAGTGGCTGGGCTCCGTGAAGCTGCCTGTTTCTCAGTAAAGTGCCAGCTGTTCTAATATTTTTAAAGCAATCTGAGTAAGAACCACTGAGGAAGAGAACTCACCTATGCGAGGCCCAAATGCGATTTCCTTTGTCCCTGTGACTGCCTGTCGTGGAGATGCTCACAGGGCACCTGAGGACGCCCCGAAGTACTGACGTAGAGCTGAAAACCGGTAGAGACGCGCTGCACGTCCTTCAGCCTCCGCTTATGCCGTTATCAGTGCCAGGCCCGGAGGCCCATTGCTGGTCCTTAGGGACGTGTAGGCAAACCAGGGAAAGATGCATCTTCCTCTGGGTCAGGGTTTCCTTCACCAGCTGANAGCCTCCGCTTATGCCGTTATCAGTGCCAGGCCCGGAGGCCCATTGCTGGTCCTTAGGGACGTGTAGGCAAACCAGGGAAAGATGCATCTTCCTCTGGGTCAGGGTTTCCTTCACCAGCTGATAAATACATTTATTTATTTTTCTCCCAGTGTTAGTAACTGAAACATACTTTCAGAAAGAGACACTATTTTGTGACCACAGACAGAATTCTTACATGAAGCTAAACGTGTAGATTATTTTTGCCCTACTTCCAGTACTTTTTCATTATGATTTTGCAAATATTTTCTTATTTTCTCTTCATTGCAAACCATATTTCTTTATTTTTTTAGCCTCAGGGGACTAAAGTGCTGAGCATGACAGTAAGGAGCAGTGCTGTCTTTTCTTTGTAGATAATTAAATGTTACTGCCTACGGTCTTAGAGCAATCTTAAATGTTCTACTCAAATGATATGAAAACATACACTTAATATACAAAATAAGTTTTATTTTATCAACCAGATCCAAGTGCTTTCAATAAATGCAGTTCCCTAACAATAAATTGCCACACACTTTCCAAAGACAAAGGCCACGAGCTACTGCCTCTAAACATGATTTATTTTTGCTAGGAACTGACCAACGAATGGTTATTTTCCAATTCCCTCCATAGATCTCTAAAAACTTCTTTCCTCTTCCGTAATCAGGAGTCTCTAGTTGAAGGTTTGACATTAGTTCTGTTTGTGGAAATTCATTCACAAATGTAAATCATAACATATACTCACTGGATTTGAGCCACTGAAAACAATGCTTATGAGTCAAGGACCCTGGAGGATGTAAAAAAAATCCACACTAATTATTAGTTATCTTTATCTATCTCAGATTAATAATATTTTTATTTAAATTTACTTGGTTTTGATTTGAGGATAATTGCTTTACAATGCTGTGTTGGTTTCTGCCATACATCACCATGAACCAGCATAGGCATCCATATGCCTCCCTCCCCTGGAGACTCCCTCCCACCTCCCACCAGATCCCGCCCCTCCACACTGTCCCAGAGCACGGGGTTTGAGCCCCTGCATCACACAGCGAATCCCCACAGGCTATGCGTCTTACACATGGGAATGTGTGTGTCTGCCTGCCGCTCTCTCCTTCCTATGCCCCCCTCCCCGTCTCCACAAGTCTGTTCTCTGCGTCTGCATCTCCACTGCTGCCCTGCACATAGCTTCCCCAGTAATCTTTCTAGATTCCAATATATGTGATAATATATGATATTGTTTTTCTCTTTCTGATTTGCTTCGCTCTGTGTAATAGGCTCTAGGTTCATCCACCTTATTAGAACTGAGTCAAACGCATTCCTTTTTACAGCTGAGTCATGGCGTTTAGGGAAACCCTGGATACAAATGAAACCAAGCATTACCTTCACACTCAGAGCTCTCCTGACACACCTCTTCTCACTTCCCATCTCACAGGCCACGGTCCACACAGTGATGCAGAGATGCTGCCATGATCCTCTTCCCCGCATCCCCCATCCCCTCCATCGAGGGCAGTCTCAGAAGGACATAGCTCTTCACAGGTCCCTGCCATGGAAGTTTAAAAATATATATAAAAACAAAATCACAAAGAACACTTTTTATATTTACATATCTCATGACAACACATATTATATCATCAGTTACAATTTTATACACATATACAATTCAACCCCATATTTTGCAGACAGAATATATATCAGTAGTGAGATATCCATTATTTACAGATAGCAATGAAATCTTATCTCGCCATAGGATCTAACACTATTTAGATGCACACAGAGAAAGTCAATAAGAGTCTGTGAGAGAATCCTTTTTAATTAATTTTGATTAAATATTCAGTGAAACCCAGTTATATTTCCCAGTGTGCAACTTTTAATGACTCTGTCTAATGCTCATATGATTTCCTCTGTTAAATTGTTTCCCTGTAGCATTTTCTTTTCTCAGTGTGTTGGAAAAAAATGTCATGGAGAAGACGCACTTATTGTATTTTAAATTTATGCTCACTGCCGAGTGGGTGCCCAAAGGGCATTTGATAAATGCCATTTCATAAATCAAAAAATAAGTCGGGGGACAGAGATCGCTTAGCAGCCTATCAGACTTGTGTGGACATCATCACCCCATGTCCATAATCTGCCCACTGTAAGCTGGACCTTAAAGACCCATCTAGCACTTATCATACAGGATCCATTTCATTAACTATTCATCCACATCAGAGGACTTTACTAGGAATATTTAAATAGGAAACCCATAAAGGAGTGTTGATATTTGCTTGGGTGGGTTTGCAGTTTTACAGCTGGTTGAATATCATGCATTTGTTGCTATATAGGACGTCTCTTTGTTTTCTTAACTTTTATCAATGATTTGAAAGTGAAAGTCACTTAATTGTGTCAGATTCTCTGTGACCCCATGGACTATAATGGGATTCTCCAGTGGGTAGCCTTTCCCTTCTGCAGGGCATCTTCCCCACCCAGGGATGGAACCCAGGTCTCCCGCATTGCAGGTGGATTCTTTATCAGCTGCACCACGCATGTTGTGCAAGCAATAACAACTAGCTATTAGCCAAATCATAGATTCAATATTTGTAATGGTTCTAAAGCAAAATGACCTTAAATTAGAAAGACCTCCAAATCATAGCTCAGAAATTTAATGTCATGTGACAGGGTCATTTTGCTGAATCTCTCCCTTCCACAGGATATTCACAAAGAAAACTGAAATACCTACTCTCACATGGAAGGGCTGCTGGCTGAGGAAAACACAGTGTAATGTTTCCAAAGTGGAGGTGGAACCACTCTGGGCAAACCTGATAGCATTTCTATTCTCAATACACAAATACACCACTTTTTGATAATCTTCATCATGAATATGTGCATTTTTAAAGGTAACAGGATACAAAATCAATATACAAAAGTCACTTATAATTTTATGTGCTATCAATGAACAACTGGATAATAAAATTTTAAAGCAACATTCTTTGTAATGATATCAAATACTGAAAATCATTGAGAATAAATCTATCAAAAGATAGTCAAGATTTCTTCAAACTACTTATAAAATTTTGTTGAAAAAAAGTAAACAAATCTTAAAGCATTTATATAATGAAATATGATAT
>SJYV01038288.1:12784-78803 GCA_006410875.1 Neotragus pygmaeus
GGTGTCCCGGCCCACAGAATCTGACCGTCGCCAAGCCTTCTAACATCTTGTACCCATGTCCTGCACTTCCCTACAGGGTCTAGAAGGCCCTTCCCCTGCAGCCCTCTGCTCATCATGCCCTCTGCCTGGGACAGCATCCGCCCAGCCATCTCCGTAGCTCTTAGTGGGTCTTCAGGCTCTTAATCAGCATGGCCCCCTCTGATACTTGCCGTTCCTGCCTGCAAGCTCACAGCCCCGTTAGAGACTCTGCTCACACCCTTTATTTCCTTCATAGCATGTTCGCGATTGTGCCTGTTCATATATCTCCACTCACGAGACTCTTAAGTGTTGCATGAGCAGGTCGGCTCGGTTCCTGCCTGGCTCTGTCCTTGGGGCCCACGAGCAGGAAGCCCAGCCCGTGGTAGGTGCCAAGACCGAATGACCAGAGAGATCGGCATCCGTTTTGTGTCACATCCCACGGAGAGAGCTGAGACAGGAAGGGAGCTGCTTGCTCTGAGTCACACAGCAGCCAGCGCCCACCACGGGCACCTGATGCTATCTCCAGGGGATAGGGTTTAGATGCCAGCTTTCCTGTGACTCAGGAATGAAGTCCTCCTGGGCCATGGAAGGGCTGGGCGGGAGATGGACACTTGGTTGTGGCCTCCCTCCTTGAGAACCAGGCATCCCCACAGCATGGGCCAGCAGCCTTTCTCCACTCGGTGCTGACAAGACAGAGCTTCGGGCTCGCCCCGCCCTGCAGCAGCAGTGAAGCCAGGCGACTGCTGCTGGCATACACCCCCGGCTTGTTTCTTGTCCCCTTGACGGGTGTCGGGAACAGATTCCAGCCCCAGATGTGCATTGTTTTGTCCCTGTTTATCAGCGCTAACGTTTGTTGATTAATTTATTCATTCATTCATTTATGCATGCCTGCATGCCGCACTTGAGACTTGTGGGGTCTCAGTTCCCTGACCAAGGATTGAGCCCAGGCCCTCACAGTGAGAGTGTCGAGTCCTAACCACCGGACTGCCAGGGAATTCTGGGGCTGGCATTTAAAAATCAAGATTATCAGCACCTACAAACTTGAGTTTCTGTGTTCTCCTGGGGGTAGGCGGGGAGAACGATCAAGAAAACCAGCTCACAACAGTTGGCGGGAGCTGGGCAAAGACAAGGCGTGGACGGGCTTCCCGTTTGCCCTGGTCTCTGTGCAGCCTGCTCCGCTCATTCACTTTACCTTTCTGGTATTTGTGGGAATCCGGGTTTGCCCCCCAGTCACATTTGTTACATGTATCCGTATATATGAGTGAGAGTTGTAGTTGACACTTTGTCTAATTGTTTTTTTCCTCTGTGTCCACTTCCTCTTCCTCCTTTATTTTCTCTTCCATCTCCCTTTTCCTTCCCACTGCCTCTCCCACTTGGCAGGTTCTGGGACTGCTGGTGTGGACGCTCATCGCTGGAACGGAGTACTTCCGGGTCCCCGCCTTTGGCTGGGTCATGTTCGTAGCTGTGTTTTACTGGGTCCTCACCGTCTTCTTCCTCATCATCTACCTAACGATGACCTACACCAGGATCCCCCAGGTGCCCTGGACCACGGTGGTAAGCAATCCACGGGTGTTCTTCCTGTCCGTTGCCCCTTCGGTGGGATGGAGTGTAGTCCTCCAGTCAATTTGCGATTGTCTCTATGCCAGTAAAGCAGAGGGTAAAGCCAGGGAGAGCCAGCACCGGCGTTTTACACCTGAGCGTGGAGCATCATGTTGGAAGGTCCAGGAATTGCTTTCAGGCAAAGTAGCAAAGTAGCAAATTGGTCCTCAGAAGCCTGAGCCAAGAGAGACTCTGTTCTCTTGTGTAACCTCTTGGTTTATTAATTCTCAATAAACAGTGACTCCTGGATACAGGTGTGTCAGGGCACAGCCGCAGGAGGTCTTTCATCCTTCCAGCTCCTTCTGATGTCATGGCTTTCGCTCTCTGGGCAGCAGAGTTCTTTGATACTGAGATGCAAAAAGTTAGAATGAAAAATGAAAGACACTGTTAGAACAACTAGGTGTGCTCGTATTTGGGAGCAGGAGCGGTCAAAAGTGACTGGATTGTGGTCCTGACTCCATGTGGGATGCAGGATAACAAAGGGAAATGCAGAGTCCGGAGATGCGGGCCGTGGATAGGTAAGAAAACATAGATTACAGAACCGTAGTCTGCTGGACGCCAGAACAATCCCCTAGACGTTCAGTGACAGAAATTTCTTGCAGTTCTAGAGGCGAGACGTCTAGGATCAGGGGGCAGTGGAGTGGGTTTCTGGTGAGAGCCCTCTTCCTGGCTTGCAGATGCCTGCGTCTTGCTGTGTCCTCACAGGGCAGAGAGAGAGGAGGGGCTATGAACTCCCTTTCATTTCTTAGAAGCGTGGACCTCACCCTCGTGACCTCCTCTGACCCTAAATACCTCAAAGGCCCCTTAACCAAATACTATCGCATTGAGGGTTAGGGCTTCAACATATGAATTTGGGGGAAAAACATTCAGTTCATAATGTTCTGCCCACCCAAATCACACCCATCTCACAGGCAAAGTGCATTCATTCCATCTCAGCGTCCCTCAAACTCTTTCCAGCATCAACTAAAATCTAGGTCCAAAGCCTAGGGACTTTCCTGGTGTCCAGTGGTTAAGACTTCACACTTCCAGTGCAGGGGACGTGAGCTTGATCCCTGATCAGGGAATTAAGATCCTTCATGCCACACATAAAAATAAATAAAAAATAAAGATAAATCAGACCTGCTAATCAGATTAGCAGGTGCTAATCCTGCTTAAAAAACAACCCCCCCCCCAACCCAAGCCAAAGTCTCCTTTAAATATTATCTGTGTCAGATATAGGTGAGACTTGAGGTACGGTTCACCCTGAGGCAAAATTTCTCTCCAGCTATGAACCTGTGAAACCAGGCAAGCTGAGTGCTTCCAAAATACAGTGGTTGGACAGACACTCCCGTTTCAAAAGGGAGAAATAGGAAAGAAGGAAGGCGTGACAGGTCTCCAGCAAGCCCAGAAAGTTACCAGGCAAATTCCATCTGATCTTAAGGCTCCATAATAATCCTTTCTGGCTCAGTGCGCTATCTTCTGGATCCATCGGGAGAGGACTGCCACCCCAGTGCCTCTGCAGGGTCCCTCCCCCTGGGACACTGTAGGGGGACATGCTGGATCACAGAAACCAGAGAGGTAGCCCCACCCTTTGAAACTGAGGAGGAACCAGCCTGCCCAGTGGGCCCATGACAGGAGTGCCAGCCCCGATGATCTCTGAATCGCCTTTATTTTGTG
Source organism: Neotragus pygmaeus (assembly GCA_006410875.1). Taxonomy (NCBI): domain Eukaryota; kingdom Metazoa; phylum Chordata; class Mammalia; order Artiodactyla; family Bovidae; genus Neotragus; species Neotragus pygmaeus. The sequence continues at coordinate 16,058 of SJYV01038288.1, forward strand.
AAAGATAAAGCTGCGTCACAATCATATAGTTCTGTGGTTCTGTCCTGCAGAATCCAAGAAGTTCGGCACCCCTCCTTCATTCTGGCCTATCTCCATCCCCTTCTGTTCAAACCGGCAGTGTTTCTACTGGTATAATTCCTTACTTATTCATGGCTTCTACAGAGATTATTATTCAACTAAATTGTGCTAAATTGTGTCCAACTTTTTGTGACCCCATGGGCTGCAGCACACCAGGCTTCCCTGTGCTTCACCATCTCCTGGAGTTTGCTCAAACTCATGTCCACCAAGTCGACAATGCCATCCAACCATCTCATCCTCTGTTGCCCCCTTCTCCTGCCTTCAGTCTTTCCCAGTATCAGGGTCTTTCCCAGTGAGTCTGTTCTTTGCATCAGGTGGCCAAAGTATTTGGAGCTTCAGCTTCAGCATCAGCCCTTCCAATGAATATTCAGGGTTGATTTCTTTTAAGATTGACTGGTTGGATCTCCTTGCAGTCCAAGGGACTCTTAAGAGTCTTCTCCAACACCGCAATTCAAAAGCATTAGTTCTTCAGCACTCAGTCTTCTTTATGGTCCAACTCTCACATCCATATATAACCACTGGAAAAACCATAGCTTTGACTAGAGGGACCTTTGCTGGCAAAGTAATGTCTNTAAGAGTCTTCTCCAACACCGCAATTCAAAAGCATTAGTTCTTCAGCACTCAGTCTTCTTTATGGTCCAACTCTCACATCCATATATAACCACTGGAAAAACCATAGCTTTGACTAGAGGGACCTTTGCTGGCAAAGTAATGTCTCTGCTTTTTAACACACTGTCTAGGTTGGTCATAGTTTTTCTTGTTACAGCCGCACTTTAATTCTAGTTCCAAAATCTGTACCCAACTCTCTGCCCCAAATTCTGTATTCATCAGGGTTCTCTAGAGAAATAGAAGTAACAGAATGTTTGTCTATATAAAAAGATTTGCTCCAAGAATTGGCTCATGGGCTTATGGAGCCTAAGACATCCTGAGACCTGCAGACAGCAAGCAGGAGGCCCGGGAGAGCTAATAGTCCTGAGAACCAGGAGAGCTGCTGTTGTAAGTTCTAATCCAAAAGCTAGCAGGCTTGAGACGCAAGAAGACCTGAAGTTTCAGTTGAAGTCCAAAAGCAGGAACAAAGACTGGTGGTTCCAGCTCAAGGCAGTCTGGCAGGAGTTCCCTCTTACTCACAGGAGGGCCAGCCTTTTTCTGTAGTTAGGCCGTTACTAATTAGGTGCGGCCCACCCATACTGGGAAGGGCAGTCTGCTTACCCGGTCGGCCTACTGATTCAAACATCGATCTTATCTAAAAACACCTTGATACACATCCAGGATAGCATACCAGCATAAGTTAACACGTCAGATTAACCATCCCAGCATTTTGTGTGATACATACTAAAGTGGGGGGATGTACCGAGCGGGATGCCCACGTCTGTATTTGGGGAAGCAGATTGACTGACTCCTACCTGTTTACCCAGAAACAAAAGTGAGGATTCCCCATGAAGACCTTCAAGAACCGGGTACAGTTTCTGAGAGTTAAGTCCACAGTGGTTCCACACAGGCCTGGGGCAATGGGGCAGCCCTGGTGGGACTGGCACCCAGCTTCCCAGGCAGGCATGGGAAGGACTGCCTCATTTGGTTGAGGGAGTCACGGAAGGCTGGCACCCCGAAGCTGTGGCACAGGGGATCCAGGTGAGGGGCAATCACAGTGAGTTGGGGAAATGTAAGGAAAGCTGTATTTGGAGGAAGAGGAGTCTCGAACCAGCTCTTAAGAAAAACGTTTGAGTGCTGGGAAGAAGATGAGCCTGGAAAAGATGACATGGGGGCCAGTGGACCAGATGTGGGAATGGGCAGGACCCTGACTTCCACCTCTGCTCAGGTCTCAGTCTGAGCCGATGCTCTGGACCAGAGGCTGGCAGACTTTCTCTGTCACAGTCGTTTAGCCCCACTTACCGTGGGAGAGCCGCCTTAGACACTTAGTAAATGAACAAGCATGGCTGTGCTCCAGCCAAACTTTTTACATAAAGACTGGCAGGTAGGAGACCTCCCTGGAGGTCCACTGGTTAAGACTGAGTGCTCCCAATGCAGAGGGCACGGGTTCAATCCCTGACTGGGGAGCTAAGATGCCCGCATGTTGTGAGCGGTACAAGCAAAAAAGTAAAAAACAAAAAAACTGGTAGACTGAGTTTCTCTGGCCTTTTCACACCCGGGCGAGCAGGCCTGACAGGGAGGCGATGGTCTTTCTTGAAGCACCAAAGGGATTGAACACTTCTGAAGGGACTCCAAGTCTCGTTCTGCAGACTGCTAGTCAGGATTCTTCATCTTGCTGACTTTCAGCCTAGAGCATCTGTTAGTCTCGCTCTCCTCCAAGCCCAAGATTCCTTCATTGATCTATTAAAAATTTAAAACATTGCCAGTACTGTTACTTTTTTTTTTTCTCACTTGTTTAATGATGCTTCCTTCTGAAACTCCCTGGTTTTAAAATGCTCTGATTTGCATTTTCAGAATTTGTCATCATGAGGCATGTCCCCATTCTACCATAAAGAAGCTGAGGTTTGAAGCCTCCTGACTTTGTGCAGGTTCACATACATCTGGGCCCATGTCTCTCAACTTCCACCCAACATTTTTTTTCTGCCAGCATCCTGCTCTGGGTGTTTCACTGCCCGAAAAGTAATTAGAACCCTGGCCAGCAGCCAGGAGACCCCTTCACATCAGGAGCTGCATGCTCACACATGTGAGAAGACCAGAAGGTCAGACAAATGAGTGTAAACTCAGAGAGTATGGAATCCTTGCCACCCAGAGCCACTGCAGGACTTAAACAACTGCAGAATATTCTTCAACTAGAAATAAGCTGTGTTCCCAGAATCTCTAGGTCATCTGTTGTTGGCGTTTCCCCCCTCCCTGGAGAATCCAGAAGTCTGGGTTTCTGTTTCAGCTCCCCCATCTTGGAGATGTTTGCAGCCAAATTTTGGAAATTTCATGTGCTGCCAGTAGATGCCAGTGAAGATCAGGTGTGTCTGGCCTCTAGTTGGGACATTTTATTTGCTGCTCTCATTGAGGAGCCCTTTTGCAAACCCTCATGCCTGTGTGAGTGGAGGAAGTAGCATGCAGAAGGGACCTCCTAGGCGCCAAGGAGCCACCTTCTCATTGGCCTTGTCCCCTGCCTTCTTCCTGTGTCCACATGAGCACCTTGCCAAGTGCGATTCTAGCTGCTTCTAGGGGCGCCCAGACCTTCCCAGCTCCCTAAACACTCTGCACCTCTGCTTCCCAGGGCCTGTGGTTTAACGGCAGTGCCTTCGCCTTGTACCTCTCAGCTGCTATTGTGGACGCATCTTCCGTCTCCCCGGAGAGAGATAGTCACAACTTCAACAGCTGGGCGGCTTCGTCGGTGAGTGAGCCTGTCATCCCAGGGGTCTCCTCCTCCCCGAGGCTGGCTGCGGATCAGAGGGAAAAGGACAAAGTTACCTGCAGGACTTCCCAGGTGGCTCGGCAGTAAAGAAAGCGCCTGCCAGTGCAGGACATGCAGGAAACGCGGGTTTGATCCCTGGGTCAGGAAGATCTCCTGGAGATGGAAATGGCAACCCACTGTGGTATTATGGCCTGGAGAATCCCATGGACAGAGGAGTCTTGTAGCTACAGTCCACGGGGTCACAAAGAGTCGGAGTGACTAGGGGACTGAGGACACCTCACCTGTAGGGAAAAGCATCACCTGCCAGGGGGACTCCTTGGCAATGAAATTCTGCTTTGAGTATCATGGGACCTTCTGATGGCCTGGAGCGTGGAGAGGCTGAAATAGTACACTGGAGTGGAAGCCAGACTCTGGAACAAAACAAGTATCTTGGGAGAAAAATCATTTGAGGCGTTCTAAGAATAATTCTGCTGCCTGCAGCATCAGTTTGGGGAGAGACAGAGATGAGCACTCTAGGATTCTGCTTAAGTAGAAATTGTTGTTTACACNAGTGGAAGCCAGACTCTGGAACAAAACAAGTATCTTGGGAGAAAAATCATTTGAGGCGTTCTAAGAATAATTCTGCTGCCTGCAGCATCAGTTTGGGGAGAGACAGAGATGAGCACTCTAGGATTCTGCTTAAGTAGAAATTGTTGTTTACACCCTAACGATTCCTGGAGGGATAAACCCTAGCGGAGGTTCCTTCCAGGGACTGTGATGGACCATGAGGGATGTGGAATGAGAGGCTTCTGCTTTTTAATTCATGTACTTCTGTACTGTTGGTATTTTTTGAATCATGTGTATTTTTCAAATTTAAAAAACTAACTTTAAAAGTTTCTCTGAGATTGGCCTTAAAATATTTCATCAGCATCAGGAATGTTAGGGAAAGTGGGCAGTTAGACAGGAAGGCCAGCAGGGTGATGTTAAAGCTGACGGGTGATACATGGATGTTTATTGTACCAGTGCTTTAAACTTATATTTCAAAATCTCTGCATGCATGCGTACCAAGTTGCTTCATTCATGTCTGACTCTTTATGACCCCGTGGACTGTAGCCCACCAGGCTCCTCTGTCCCTGGGATTCTTCAGGTAAGGATGGAGTGGGTGCTTTACCCTAATAAAAGATAAATATCATGAGTCCACGTGAGATTAAAAATCATGGTCTGTTGTAGTTAACACACACAGCAAGACTCAGCTGAGCAGCTGCAAACTATTATCTATAGGATGGATAAACAGCCAGGTCCTACTGTATAGCACAGGGAACTATATTCAATACCCTGTGATAAACCATAATGGAAAATAATGTGAGAAAGAATATATATCTATATCTAATAGAGATATATATATCTAGGCTTCCCAGGTAGCGCTAGTGATGAACCCTCCTGCCATCGCAGGAGATAAGAGACACAGGTTCAATCTCTGGGTTGGGAAGATCCCCTGGAGGAAAGCAGGGGATTGGAGTAAAGCTACAGGCTTCCCAGATAGTTCCAAGAAAGAAAAACAGCCCAAATCCATTCCAGAAGGAAGGTAATTGAACCAATAAAGCGGTTTTAGATGAGAAAACTTGGAGTCAAGGGATGCTGTAAGTACATTATTCGATGGAAGTGAAGTGATAACTTTTCTAATTAGGATGAATTCTAAACCCCCTTTCTATTGTGTTTTGTTTTCTCCAGTTCTTTGCCTTCCTGGTCACCATCTGCTACGCTGGAAACACATATTTCAGTTTTATAGCTTGGAGATCCAGGACCATACAGTGATTGACCATTTTGAAAATTAAAAGGGGGGAAAAAAAGGAAGACTCACTGTAAAACAAACAAACAAAAAACAAACCTGTAGGTATAATGTATATTTCCAAAGATTTGTATTTAACTAATGTTTTTATATACTTAGTTAAATTTGCTCACACTGGTTTGTTACAATTAAACTGGATGCTTATTTGCTGTAGCTTCTAATGACTGTCTTAACTATCTTGTTGCTGTCTTCACAGACCTTATTTTCTTAGGCAATGTAGAAAGAGATGAACTGCCGATACGAAGAATGCATCAAGTTTATAAACCAAACTTTTAAAAATGCTAGATTCTTTTCTGATTAAATGTTGCAGAATCGAGGTAACATGGTGTCTCATTCAAGACAGGAGACCTTCCGCTGAAGCCTGAGGCTGGGGGCTGCAGGGAGTTCTTCGCCCTCACGGGGCTGCGCAGGGTTGATACTGCTGGGAGACACTGTCCACAGCCCAGTGTGTCAGAGCGATCCATCTTCCCAAGCCTGGGGGTCATTGGCATCCATGATTCTCACACGCTGACTGGCTGGCACCACAAGCATCTAATGAGCCACTAACCTTGGAGCTTAGTAATGAGCTCCCCTTAAGCGACGCTCTGAGCACAGTGGCTGATGCGTTGCTGGTTGGTTTTTCTAACTGATTAAAATAAACTCGTTACCATTGAAAGAATAAATACTTGCATGTACCTTAAAACCATCCTGCTGATCCCAGAGACAGAGGTACCACATTGAGTGGAACGTGTGTGACCCAGAGGTCCCAAATCTCTAGGCTCCAGCCTGAATAGTTTGTAACATTGTTATCAGCTCTTAGGAGACACTGGGAAGATGCCTGTTTGGGAGGCAGATGTGCACTCAGCAGAAGTGTTCTCGGGCAGGATGGCTCTTGCTGGCACGGCAGTGTATCGTCAGTGATTTTTCAAACTGAGCCTCTTTTGAAAAACAGAAGACCCCAGAAATGGTGGTGTAGTTGGTGAGCAGGAGCGGGTCCAGCCGAACACTGGACGCGGCCCCGTGGACCCCGCTGTTCTGCTCGTGTGGCGGCGCCATTTCTTTCGCTCGTGTGTTGTTGGTGCTGGTTTTCCCGTTCCTCTCACTCCTCACCCAAGCTCTGTTTCTCCCTGTACAAGAAGGAGAGTTGGGATTTCTCCAGTGTCTAATGACACCCACCCCAGACCTCTGAAAGGAACAGTGAAGAACGTTCTTGGCTTGTGGGTCCAAAGCAGTTTCGGGGAGGGGACAGCAGGAGGGAAGGGGGTGTGGGGCACGGGGAGCCTGTCTGAGTCCCACCTGTAGTCTCGATGCTTCGGCTTCTGCAGCTCACACCTGCAGCTGACTGGGGCTGCCTGCGATCTTCCTGGAGTTTTGTTCCCAGGCATCACCCGGACAGCCTACGACTTGCTGGTTTTGCAGGAAAAGCTGAAATAACTAGTCAGGGTGTGTGCACCGCCTCTCTCCATCTTTCCCTCTCACACTCGCAGAAGCCTAGTCACCTTCCACACACCTTCCGTGTATCCATTTTTCTTAAATTGAAATACAGTGGGTTTACAGTGTTGTGTTTTAATTGCACAGCAAGTGATACAGTTTAACATGTATATAAGCATATATATTCTTTTTTTTTTACATTATCTCACATTACCGGCTGGATTTTTAAGTACTTTGTATTGCAGTTAAGCCTCCTTGAAAGGCAGAAAAACTAACTTAAGAGGTCTGTTTCTGGAAACAGTCATGAGGAAGAAGTTTTTATGTTCTGTGTGTGTGTGTGTGTGATTTCTACAACCATGGCCACATTTATAGGAAGTAACTTCTGGGGTAAAAGGTTTCATTAGCCAACTTGAAATAGCCTCCAAATAGACTACAACCAACTGTGGACCTTTCCTAAACTGGCAGCACCAAAGGGATCAATTTCAAGGGATCTATTTCAAGAGATCAGTGTTTCATCTCTGTCCATGCGGGGTGTGGGGGACTTGCCTTCACATCTCTATTTGTGGCTTTTCAAGAGCATGACCCTTAGTGTTGCCTTGAAAATTCACCTCCAAAAAACCACCCAAAAAACAAAAACCATTTATTTTTAGCTGAAAGGAAGTTCTTCTTCTTTTGAATGCTGACTTTGTTCGTTAATAATTTTTAAGTGTGAATTTTTAGACAACAAAATGATTCTCTGCTGAAACTGTAAGTTTTGAGCTGGGTTTAATTTTTCTCTGGAAAAAGAAGGAAAAAAGAAAAAAAGCAAAGCCACATGCAACACAGCCCGCATAACAAGAAGAGTAGTTTTCTGGGGATGAAAAATACTATCCCACGTACAATAGAATGTGCTTACACTCTGTTGTCTTAGCCCTCCCAGCACCATCACATTCTCTTTGATAGAACTGAGGGGGGCGGGCTTCATTTGATGTATTTAACTGCTCATGGCAAATCAATGAAATGCTTTAGGCGTTTAATTTCTCTCTATGGTTATTTCCAACTCTTAGCCCCACAAGGTAAATGTTTAGCCAATGTTTTAAAACTGTAAGAAAATCTAGAGGCAAGAATGTTCGGCATCAGTTACTTTTGTACATTTTTTAATTCTCCCTTCATAGGAGACTCCCCGCAGGGTATCAGTGCACAAGCATGTTAAATACACAAGCTATCTCTGCACAGACATTTAACAACACTAACTGAAGATGCAGCCCTGGGTAGGAAATCAATTTAAAAGTCTGAATTTCTGTTCCCTAGACAATTCTTAAATTGAAAAGAGATTTTCACAGGAAAAAAAAACAATCCAGGCACACCTCATTTTATTGCCCTTCCCTTTACTGCGCTTCACAGATACCGTGTTTTATATAAACTGCAGGTTTGAGGCAAACCTATGTGGACCAAGTCCATTTTTCCAGTAGCATTGCCTCACTTCATATCTGTGTCACATTTTAGTAATTCTCCCAGTATTTCAAAATTTCTCGTTATTATGTTTCTTACAGTGATCTGTGATATTTGATGTTACTGTTTGTTTTCAGACACCACAAACTGTGCCCACATAAGATGATGAATTTAATCCATAAATGTGTGTGTTCCGACTGCTCATTCCCCATCTCTCTCCTTCTCTATAGCCTCCCCGTTTGCTCAGACAACAGTATTGAGATTAGGCCAGTTAATAACCCTGCAATGGCCTCTTAAGTGCTCACGTGAAAGGAAGAGTTCCACGTATCTCAGTTTAAATCAAAAGCTAGAAATGATTAAGCTTAATGAGGAAGACACGTCGAAAGCCCAGACAGGCTGAAAACTTAGCCTCTTATGCCAAACAGCCAAGTTGCAAATTCAAAGGAAAGGTTCCTGAAGGAAATTAAAAGTGCTACTCCAGTGAACACAAGAATGATAAGAAAGGGAAACAGCCTAATTGCTGATATGTAAGTTTTAGGGGGTCTGTGTAGAAAGAAGATCAAAACAGCCACTTTTCTTGAAGCAGGGGGAAAAAAAGCCTAATCCAGAGCTAGGTCATAACTCTTTTTAATTCTAGGAAGGCTGAGAGAGATGAGGAAGCTGCAGAGGAAAAGTCTGAAGCTAGCAGAGGTTGGTTCATGAGGTTTAAAGAAAGAAGCCGTCTCTTTAAAGTTGGAGATGAAACAGCAAGTGCTGATGGAGAAGCTAAGCTGCAGCAAGTTGTGCAGACGATCTAGATAATTCATAAACGTGGCTACTCTAAATAAAACAGATTTTCAGTGTAGACAAATCAGGCTTCTACTGGAAGAAGATGCCATCTAGGACTTTCAGAGCTGGAGCGGAGTCAACACCTGGCTTCAAAGCTTCAAGGGACAGGTTGACTCTGTCATTAGGGGTGAAACACAGCTGGTGATTTTAAGTTTAGCATTCATTTACCATTCTGAACATCCTAGGGACCTCAAAGTGAAAGTGTTAGTCGCTCAGTCGTGTCTGACTCTCTGCGATCCCATGGACTGTAGTTCATCAGGCTCATGAAATTCTCCAGGCAAAAGTACTGGAGTGGGTTGCCATTTCCTCCCCTGGGGGATCTTCCCAACCCAGGGATCGAACCCAGGTCTCCCACCATGCAGGCAGATTCTTTACCAGCTGAACCACCAGGGAAGCCCCAGGGACCTTAAGGGTTGTGCTGTATCCACCCTGCCTGTGCTCTGCCAGTGAAAGCAGAAGCCTGGATGACAGCACATCTGTTGACAGCATGGTTTACTGACTACGTTCAGCCCACCGTTGAGACGCACCGCTCAAAAGAAAAAAGCATTCCTTTCCAAATACGACTTCTTATTGACAAGGCACCAGGTCACCCAAGAGCTCTGGTGGAGATGAATCCAAGATTAATGTCATGCCTATTAACACGACACCTGTTCTGTAGCCAGTGGATCGTGGAGTCACTTCGGCTTATTATTTACGAAATACAATCTGTAAGGCTTTGACTTGGAGAAGGCGATGGCACCCCACTCCAGTACTCCTGCCTGGAAAATCCCATGGATGGAGGAGCCTGGTGGGCTGCAGTCCATGGGGTCGCTACTAGCCGGACACGACTGAGCGACTTCACTTTCACTTTTCACTTTCATGCACTGGAGAAGGAAATGGCAACCCACTCCAGTGTTCTTGCCTGGAGAATCCCAGGGACGGGGGAGCCTGGTGGGCCGCCGTCTACGGGGTCGCACAGAGTNGAGGTGGCCAAAGTACTGGAGTTTCAGCTTCAGCATCATTCCTTCCAAAGAAATCCGAGGGTTGATCTTCTTCAGAAAGGACTGGTTGGATCTCCTTGCAGTCCAAGGGACTCTCAAGAGTCTTCTCCAACACCACAGTTCAAAAGCATCAATTCTTTGGCGCTCAGCCTTCTTCACAGTCCAACTCTCACATCCATACATGACTAGTGGAAAAACCATAGCCTTGACTAGACGGACCTTGGTCAGCAAAGTAACATCTCTGCTTTTGAATAAGCTATCTAGGTTGGTCATAACTTTTCTTCCAAAGAGTAAGCGTCTTTTAATTTCATGGCTATTTTTACAATAACAGATAAATTTTTATCTGGGCTGTGGTCATATGTCTTTTAATTCTTGTGCAGTCAATCTGTTGGTTGGAATCCTTGCTCTGGGCATTGTGCTAAATGCTTTAAAAGCCAAGAATTCACTCATCGTTATGACCCGGGTTCAGATCTTCTCTGGTGGCTCAGACAGTAAAGCGAAGATCCCCTGGAAAAGGAAATGGCAACCCACTCCAGTACTCTTGCCTGGGAAATCCCATGGATGGAGGCTGGCGAACTACAGTCCATGGAGTCGCAAAGAATTCGACTTGACTGAGGGATTTTCACTTGAAGATAATATCCTTTTGATCAACTCAGAGTCAACTAATTTGGAACTTAATTACTTAGCTCTGCAGCATCCCTTCACCCCAGCACATGACATAATCATGGGAATGACGTCACATCTCCTTTGCTGTTTCTTACAACGGTATTTCCACTTTAGAGATGAGGAAACTGTGGGGAGTTTAAATACCTTCTGTGCAGAAGGCAGCCCCACTGTCCTCCACGGTCCTTCCTAGAGCCAATCTAAAGAATGAAAATACTGATGCTCACAGTGGTTGTACAACCATTAAAAATGTATTTCCTCTTTTTGAGTAGATAACATTCTCATGATCAAGATTTTTAAAGTGCATAAACTCTTCCGGTTTCGACATTTCCTTCCTGGAAGCTCCCAGTGATAACTGTTTTCTTGCATGTCATCGGGAGGTATTAATATTTTATGTTTCTGTGTGTGTGTGTGTGTCTGTGTCTGCACTGACTTTCCACCTCGGGGATCATTCCGAACGCATGCAGAGTGTTCTCATTCTCCTCCTCTTCCGTAACAGCTGCGTTGTGTCCCAGAGAATGGATTGACCATATTATTTTTTAACCAACCCCCTATCGATGGGCACTTAGGTTATTTCCCATCTTTTGTTACGTCACAGTGCTGTAGTGGATACCAGTTTACATATCATAGTTCTCTGTGTGTACAAGATTCTCAGGAGGAGAAATCCCTAAGGGTGGAATTCCTAGGCCCGCCAGCTGTTGCCTGCCCTTGGACATTTTTTCACCTGTTCTGTAACTGATTCTCAAACATCTCCTGTGATCTCCTTCCAGGGGGTGTCAGAGGTCTTCCGCATCCATTGTCACTGAGAGGCTCTACTTGGTGCTCAGGGTTCAGAGTTCAAGCTCTCTAGACTCCGACTTGACTTGCTTTAAGAGCAAGATTTAAGGACCAGAAAAGTCTGGGGAGCAAGAAGACCTGTGTGATCAGCATTGTTAGAATTTCCCAGAATCCATCACAGGAAGTGTTGAAATCAAGCTTCCTAAAAGTAGAGCTGGAGATGGGGATTCTTTTATTTATTTAATAATATTTATTTTCACTGGAGTGTAGTTGCTTTACAGTGTTACGCTAGTTTCTGCCGTACAGCAAAGTGAAGCAGCTGTGTGTGTACATGCACCCCTCTGCTTTTTATTTCCTTCCCACGTAGGTCACCACAGCCCCGAGGAGAGTTCCCTGTGCTGTTCGCTAGGTTCTCACGAGTTATCTGTTGTCTACACGGTAGTGTATATTGTCGATCCCAGTCTCCCCACCCATCCCACTCCCCCTTCCCCCCTCGGTGTCCATGCTTTGGTTCTCTGTCTGTGTCTCTGTTTCTGCTTTGCACATAAGATCCCCGCTACCTTTTTTTTCTAGACTCCACATACATGCGTTAACATACAATATTTGTTTTTCGCTTTCTGACTTACTTCACTCTGTTGGACCGTCTCTGGTTTCCTCCATGTGATGTATCTGCATGTGGCACAGTCTCGCTCCTTATTATGGCTGAGTAGTACTCCTGCAAAAGTCGCCTGAGTGAGGGCTGCAGTCAAGGGCAGGGGAGGACTAGACGATGGGTCTGAGAAGTTTAGCCTCAGCCTGATCTTGCCGGGAGCTCTGGAGAGTGAGCTGCCCCACAGAGATGCTCCCGTTTAGGGCAGTGGAGCTGGGCTTTTGTTCTGTTCATTGGCTACAGACCAGATTAGGGGAGCCGATAAACTCGGGATGGGGGGCCTCTGAGCCAGACGGCTCCCACTGTGCAAGGAAAATCTTTAGAAGGTTGCGGGTGCGGTAGCTGGGATGTGTACACTGGCCTGATAAAGGGGAGCCCAGTGAAGCAGGGGGCTTCCCTGGTAGCTCAGCTGGTAAAGAATCTGCCTGCAATGCAGGAGACCCCAGTTTGATTCCTGAGTCAGGAAGATCCTCTAGACCACCCGCTCCAATATTCTTGGGCTTCCCTGGTGGCTCAGCTGGTAAAGAATCCGCCTGCAATGCTGGAGACCTGAGTTCGATCCCTGAGTTGGGAAGATCCCCTGGAGAAGGGAAAGGCTGCCCAGTCCAGTATTCTGGCCTGGAGAATCCCATGGACTGTGTAATCCATGAGGGGTCTAAAACAGTTGGACACAACTGAGCAGTTTCGGAGTGACTTTCACTTTCACTTTTCACTCACTTTCAGTGGAGCAGGGAACCTGTAGAGCAGCGCCTGCCTGTGTTTCTCAGGAGCCTTTGGAATGAATGGCTTTCCTCTGATTGATCTCTGCCAAGGCTCTAAGCTGGTGTGCTCTGGGGACAGACAAACCTGACCGAAGCCTCCCTCCACCTGAAGAACTGGTTTATCAGTATTCTTCCCTGGGGCACACCCTGGATCTGCAAGGCCAGTCTGCACCAAATTCGGTTGTTACTTTTTGCTGTTCACTTAAGCAGTTTTGTTATTTTTGTTTTCAACTCTCATTTGAAACAAGGGGAGATGAAAACAAATCAATATTTACTGAATGAAAAAATAAAATCAATAAGAACCAAAATTATTTCTGTAACCTTTCAGGAAAGAATTGTGAGCAGTATCATGGTGGTATAAATAACTTGACCGCATCTGTTTTAACTCCTTGGAGGGACCTAACGATTTCAGAGATAGGGGCTTTATTGATACATCGTGTTTGTTGTGAGTTTCACCTGGGAAAGGTAAAAAGAAGCACCGTTGACCTCGTGTTGATAACGTGACATCGGTGTTACAAGGGTCCTCAAGTGTCATCATTCTAGAGCAGTGTTGACTGACTGCCACTTTGGGCAGAGGAAAAGCTGCCGTGTGTACAGCAGAAATTAACACGACATTGTAAATCAAAGCAATACTGCAGTGTAGGCACTTCCCTAGTGGCCCAGCGGTTAAGACTCCACCTTCCAATGCAGGGGGCATGAGTTCGATCCCTGCCTGGGGACTTCCCTGGTGGCTCAGAGGTTAAAATGTCTGCCTTCAATGCAGGAGACCTGGGTTCGATCCCTGGGTAGGGAAGATCCCCTGGAGAAGGAAATGGCAACCCACTCCAGTATTCTTGCTTGGAGAATCCCATGGACGGAGGAGCCTGGTGCGCTACAGTCCACGGGGTTGCAGAGAGTCAGACATGACTGAGTGACTTTACTTTCACTGGGGAGTTAAGATCCCACATGCCTCTGGGTGTGGCTGAAAACAAGACCCTGTATTATAATTTGCATCCCCTAAACCTGATGGCGTCTCCTTGCTGACGGAAAGCCTATTGTCAGTTTGTTGTGTACATTTGGTTCCAGACCACCGCGGTAAAGTGAGTATCACAGCAAAGTGAGACAAATGAATTGTTTGGTTTCCCAGTGTTCTATAAAAACTATTTGTACTATATTGTGGTCTATCACCTCTGCAATAGCATTATGTCTAAAAAATGTACATACCTTAATTGAAAAATATGCTATTGCTAAAAAAAAATGCTAACCATCATCTGAGCTTTCACATGTCTTGTCTTTTTGCTACTAGAGGATCTGGCCTTGATATTCGATGACTGCTGGCCAATCAGGGTGGTTATTGCTGAAGGTCGGGGCAACTATGGCAAGTTCTTAAAATAGGACAACAGCAAGGTTTGCTGCCTAGATCGGCTCTTCCTTGCATGAACGACTTCTCTGCATACTGCAGTGCTATTTGGCAGCGCTTGACCAAATAGTGGAGAACTTCTTTCAAAACTGGAATCGGTGCTTTCAAACCCTGCCACTGCTTTATCACCTAAGTTTATGTAGCATTCTAAGTCCTTTGTTGTTATTTCAACAAACTTTGTAACATTTTCACCAGCAAACTTCACAACTCTGTCTCAAGACACCACTTCCTCCGTAAGAAGCGACTTCCCATCCACTCAGGCTTTATCAGGAGAGGCAGCAAGTCATTCCCATCTTCAGGCTCCACTTCTAATTCTAGTTCTCTTGCTGTTTCCACCACATCTGCAGTTACTTCCTCCACGGAAGTCTTGAAACCCCTCGAAGTCATCTATGGGGGTCAGACTCAACTTCTTCCAAATTCCTGTTAATGTTGGTATCTTGACCTCTTCATGTGAATTAGGAATTTTCTTCATGGCAGCGACAATGGTGGCTCCTTTCCAGAGGTTTTCAGTTACCTTTGTCCAGATCCATTAGAGGAATCCCTGTCTATGGCAACTATATAGTGTTACAAAATGTATTTATTAAATAGTAAGACTTGGAAGTTGAAACAACTCCTTGGTCCATGGGCTGCAGAATGAATGTTGTGTTGTGTGGTAAGTCACTTCAGTCATGTCCAACTATTTGTGACCCTATGGACTTAGCCTGCCAGGCTTCTCTGTCTGTGGGATTCTCCAGGCAAGAATGCTGGCGTGGGTTGCCATTTCCTTCTCCAGGGATCTTTCCAACCCAGGGATCGAACCTGCATCTCCTGCATTGGCAGGTGGATTCTTTGCCACTGGGCCACCTGGGAAGCCTGCTATCTTCCTCTAGTAGAAGGATATTTGTCTACACTGAGAAGTTGTTTTATAGTGTGGCCACCTTTGTGAATTATCTTATCTAGTTCTTCTGGAGAACTTGCTGCAGCTCAGCATCTGCACTTGCTTCACCTTGCACTTTGATGTTAAGGAAACGGCTTCTTTCCTTGAATTTCATGAACCAACCTCTGCCAACTTAAGACTTTTCTTCTGCAGTTTCCTCACCTCTCTCAGCCTTCTTGGAATTGAGGCAAGTTAGGGCCTGGCTCTGGATTAGGTATTGGCTTAAGGGAATGCTGTGGCTGGTTTGGTCTGCTATCCAGGCTGCTGAATCAATATATAGCAGCAAGAAGGCTGTTTNTTCCTCACCTCTCTCAGCCTTCTTGGAATTGAGGCAAGTTAGGGCCTGGCTCTGGATTAGGTATTGGCTTAAGGGAATGCTGTGGCTGGTTTGGTCTGCTATCCAGGCTGCTGAATCAATATATAGCAGCAAGAAGGCTGTTTTGCTTTCTTATCATTACATTTCTTTTTTTGTAATGAAATGTATTGGAACAGCACTTTTCATTTCCAAGAATGTTCCCTTTGCGTTCACAACTTGGCTAACTTTTGGCGCCAAAGGCGAACTTTCAGTCTGCCTGGGCTTTCGACATGCCTTCCTCACTAAGCTTAATCATTTCTAGCTTTTGGTTTAAAGTGAGAGACGTGCGACTCCTCCTCTCACTTGAACGATTGGAGGCCATGGGAGGGCGATTGGCGGCCTCATTTCAGCATTGCTGTGTCTCAGGGAGCAGGGAGGCCTGCGGAGAGAGCGAAAGACAGGGACGACTGGCCGGCAGACACAGCGCCCTTTGTCCCCCGTGCTTGAGTGCACGCTTCCCAA
Source organism: Neotragus pygmaeus (assembly GCA_006410875.1). Classification (NCBI taxonomy): domain Eukaryota; kingdom Metazoa; phylum Chordata; class Mammalia; order Artiodactyla; family Bovidae; genus Neotragus; species Neotragus pygmaeus. Next base: position 31,941 of record SJYV01038288.1, read on the forward strand.
GAAGGCCCTTCTCTTACAAGCCGCCGTGCAGCTCGCTCTTTCAAGAGGTCTGTGACATCAGTTCCGTGCGTCTGATCTCGCTGCTGTGTCCGGGTTTCACCAGTTGACCCACTAGCGCCCTTTCTCTGGTCTGAAACGTCCTTTCTCTGGTCTAGCGCTGCCGTCAGTGACGGTGTCTCGGCAGTCTCCTCCGTCTGGAATGGTCTGTCTTGTTTTCCATGACTTCGACATCCGTGAGGAGTCCAGGACAGAGCAGCCCTGTCACTGGATGTTAAAGTTGGGGTGGAAGGACCCTCTGACTCCCGGTGTCCTGTGGCCACCACGGAGGCAGGAGAGAAAGAAAGGGAAGAACATGTGTTTGGATCATGGTGACCTTATTCCATTTTACTACTTCTGTTTTCACAAAAGTCCCCTTTGCAGACTTCCTACCCAGAGTTAATAGTTCAGGTTGGACTTGATTGCATGTCCTATTAATAATAATAAAACACAACAGCTCAGCTCAAAGAAAGCATCCTTGGGGGACTTCCCTGGTGGTCCAGTGGTTAAGACTTTGTGCTTCCAAAGCAGAGGGCACAGGTTCAGTCCCTGGTTGGGGAACTTAAAAGTGACATTCTTAGAAGAGTGGCTAAAATTGCTTGAGGTATTATCACCCACCACATCCTGTTCTGTGAACTTGCCTGAATTCCCTCACTTAATGCGCAACAACGGCCCTATCCTCTAGGTACTATTATTTTTCATATTTTCGGCCAAGCACCTGAGTCCATAGTAATTACACCGTCAGATATGGAGTCTGGCACAGGTATTTAGCAGTTCCCCAAAACCCAGGCTGCTTCTCCCGGGCTGCAGGCCGGTTTCTGTCAACAGCGGCGCAGAGGCAGCTCGTTCTCACCAATGGAGTGAGCGAGAAGGGCTGTTGGTTACTTCCTGTTTGAGGCTCTGCAGAGGCGCAGGATCCTCGATTCTTTTTTTCAAAGTCAGTTGAATGCAGGGGACTCCAAGCCCTATTTTGCGGATTTAAAGATAAAGAATTGAAACAATCCCGGAGTCTGTAAGCAGCCTGCTTCCCCTCCCTAACTGCCCCCACTCCAGCCTGGGAAGGATCTTTCCAAACACCCCCACCTAGGGTAGTCCCCCACCTGCCCCGCCTGCCGCTTCCACCCAACTGCTGCCCCTGTCACCCTGTCCTGTTGCTCAGTTCTGCTTTCTTCCCAGCACTTCATCTGAAATCCCCTTTCTTACTTCCTCGTCAGAAGTGGTGGTGGGCTTCTCCACCAGGACGCAACTGAACCGCAAGGGGCAGTGGCCGTCCTGCTGGGTTGCTGCGGGATGCCTCACGATCTCTGTTGTTGTTGTGTGTCTTAGCTTTAAAAAAAAAATTTTTTTTTTAATGAAAATATAGTTGTTTTGGGGATTCCCAGGTNGCTGTTTGGGGGTACAGCAGTGAACAAGGCTGATCGCACCTTTCCCCTTGGGCAGAAGATAAGGAAGTGTTACACATCATCACCCCCAAGGCCCCATTGTTTTAGGCGCTGCTAGGAAAGGAAGCTGGTGTTAACTGTGAGGACGCAAATCTCATATCACTTAGAAAATGTATGCTCGTTGAAAGAATTCTTTTAGACTGAACTAAATGGAGATTTTATATACTCTTGAAAGTGAAAGTCACTCAGTCGTGTCTGACTCTTTGCAACCCCATGGACTATACAGTCCATGGAATTCTCCAGGCCAGAATACTGGGGTGGGTAGCCTTTCCCTCTCCAAGGGATCTTCCCAACCCAGGGATGGAACCAGGTCTCCCGCATTGTAGGTGGATTCTTTACCAACTGAGCCACCAGGGAAGCCCAAGACCACTGGAGTGGGCAGCCTATCTGTTCTCCAGAGGATCTTCCTGACTCAGGAATCGAACCAGGTCTCCTGCATTGCAGATAGATTCTGTACCAGCTGAGCCACCAGGGAAGCCCATTTATATACTCTTGTGAATGCCTAAAAAGGAAAATTGGTGAACGAAAATAAATTGGTGAAGATATTCCTAAAATGGCCCTTCTCTGCTAAATTATTCTTTTTTTTTTAAGAATCTTTATTTTTTTTAAAATATATTTTATTTACTTATTTTGCTGCTCCAGGTCTTAGTTGCAACACGCAGGCTCTTCGGTCTTTGAGGCAGTATGTGGGATCTAGTTCCCCGACCAGGGATCAAACTCAGGCTCCCTGCANCTTTTTTTTTTAAGAATCTTTATTTTTTTTAAAATATATTTTATTTACTTATTTTGCTGCTCCAGGTCTTAGTTGCAACACGCAGGCTCTTCGGTCTTTGAGGCAGTATGTGGGATCTAGTTCCCCGACCAGGGATCAAACTCAGGCTCCCTGCATCGGGAGCACAGAATCTTAGCCACTGGACCAGACCACCAGTGGTCTTTTTTTTTTTTTAAGGAATCCTTTTTAAGTATTTTCGCATCCTCTGGTCCTCCGTGTTATCAAGAGTGTGAGTAGTGCAGCATTCCTTAGAAGAGTCCGTGGAAGGACTGATAGCCATCGGTGCTGGGCTCATAAGCCAGCTGGCTTTTGACTCCTGCTTCTGGGGATGATGCTACAAGTGCCCATCTCACCGTCTTGCCGTCTCCACCCCACAGCCTCTGGTTCCCAGGCTTTCAGACAGCGCTCCACTCTGGTCTCGGGGGTTTTCTTACGTGTGCTCTGATGCCATTCCCAAGTTTTGAGCTGGTAATGGGGGCTGCTGCACATCTGCTCTCTGGTCTCGCCAGCAGAAGGTGTAGACCCATCTCTGGCTGGAGGGAACTGAATGAGAGACGGAGCATCTCTGCATCAGTGAAGTGTGGTTAGTGTGAGGGCGATGAGCCTGCTGCAGGAGGAGGCAGACAAGGCCGTGATCTCAGCTACCCGGAGTCCTCCCAAACTGCACTCACACCTGCCTGGGAAAGGAACCTAAGGCTGAGACCTGAGCCTGGGAATAGAGTTCCGAAGGAGGCAACAGCCTGTGCAAAGGCGTGGAGTCGGGAAGCATGCCTGGCCAGTGCCCGAGCCGGGCTGGCAGTGGTGCAGCGCGGAAGCTCTGTTGCTCTTGCTCTGTGGCTCAGTCGTGTCCGACTCTTTGTGACCCCATGGACTGCCTGCCCTTCACTACCTTCAGGAGTTCACTCAGACTCATGTCCTGTGAGTTGGTGATGCCATCCAACCATCTATCCTCTGTCAGCCCCTTCTCCTCCTGCCCTCAAATCTTTCCCAACATCAGGGTCTTTCCCAGTGAGTCGGCTCTTCTCATCAGGTGGCCAAAGTAGTGCAGCTTCAGCATCAGTCCTTCCAAGGAAATCAGGACTGATTTCCTTTAGGATTAACTGGTTTGATCTCCTTGCAGACCAAGGGACTCTCGAGTCTTCTCTAACACCACGGTTCAAAAGCATCAGTTCTTCAGCGCTCATCCACCCAAAAAGCCTGCTGGACTTTGATTGGGATTGTATTGAATCTATAAATCAATTTGGGGGATGGCATGTGAACTATATTGCATCTCCTTAGCCATCAAAATCTCTCCTTTTATTTAGTTGTTCTTTGATTTCTTTCATCAGTATTTTGTAGTTTTTAGCATACTATAAAGTTAGATTTATATCTATTTATATCTATTGGGACTTATAAGTAATCTTGTTGTCAACAAATAAAGCTGTTTGTGTGTTTTTTAAAATTATTTATTTATTTATTTGTCCATATGATTTGTGAGATCTTAGTTCCCTGGCCAGGGATCAAAACTGTGCCCCCTGCAGTGGAAGCAGAGTCCCAAATAAAGTTATATTTTTTTCCTTTTCAGTCTGTATACCTTTTATTCCTCTTTATTATTGCAGCCTCCAGAAGAACATGGAATATAAATGGTGAAAAAGGACATCTTTTTTGGCTTTCTTAGAGGGAAACCTGCAGTCTCTCACCTCTAATTGTACTGATAGCTGTAGATTACTTTGCTGCTGTTCAGTCACTCAGTCGTGTCTTACTCTTTGCGCCCATGAACTGCAACACACCAGGCCTCTCTGTCCTTCACCAGATTATTTTGTAGATGGCCTTTATCTGGTCAAGGAAGTTCCCTGCTATCCTGAAATTTTTTTTTAATGAACAGATATTGAATTTTGTCAAGTGCTATTTCTGCGCCAGTAGATAAGACGTTCAGGTTTTCTTCTTCTGTCTGTTAATGGGCATACATTGATTTTCAAATGTTGAACCAGCTGTGGATTGCTGGGATAAACTTTAGTTAGTTGTTGAGCATTTACATTTTTTATAGGTTGTTGGATTCAATATACCTATATATATATTTTTTTAATCTTTTATTTGAAACATTTTTTTCTAACTTGTGGCGTATTTAGGCTGCGGTGGGTCTTCGGTGCTGTGTGTGGGCTTTCTCTAGCTGCGGCAAGCAGGGGCTGAGCTCCGTTGCAGTGTGCAGGCTTGTCTTTGCAGTGGCTTCTCTTGTGGCTGAGCGCAGGCTCTAGGTGCCGAGGCTTCAGTCGTCACAGCTTGCAGGCTCATCAGTGTGGCATTCAGGCCTTCGGGCACTAGGGCTTTAGTGATTGGGTGTGTAGGCTCAGATGTCCTGCAGTGTGTGGAATCTTCCTGGGCCAGGGATCAGACCCATGTCCCCTGCCCTAAGCAGGCAGATGCCTCTCCACTGTACCACGTGGGAAGTCCTGTGTCCTTTTTCTTTGGAGGCTTTCGATAGCCTGGAAAGAGTTGGTCCAGCAGCTTGTAGTGCTCCACCGAGACTTGGGCACACTGGTAGCCCAGCTCGGGTTCTCCTCTCTCCTCTTCCTGTGGCTGCAGCCCTTTGGGGCTTTGCCTGTGTCTCACTTCTGCACACACGTTAGAACAGGATACAGTTGTGAAACTCAGTTCAGAAACAGGATGCAGGAGGAAGCACCTGCCTCTGGGGCTAGATCTGAGTTGACTCGCCTCACCTTGCTGAGGCTCTGCTAGGTGCCGGGCCCCGGGGCAGCCCTGGGCACCACGTGTCCCTGCTGCGTTCATCCCAGCAGGTCTCAGCAGGTGCACAGGGAGGCTTTGTTCAGTGGGAACTTTTTGCTCCTGTCTCTGTCCTCCCGGCTTCTTCCAAAAGCATCGAGACCAGGGCGGAGGCAGGGCTGCTCCGTGGGGACAGAAAGGCTCTGTGTCTTACCAGCAGGCAGCTTCCAGCAGCCAGGAGGCCTGGAGTGAGCCTGCAGGCCCTGGAGGGAGAAATGTAGGGAGGGGCTGGGCTGCAGCCTTACTGGGGTTGTTTTGTAAGCAGAGGCCAAGGGGGCGGGGAGCTTTCTGAAGGAAAGTCTTTGTTTTCACCTGTCACACGGGTGATTTGAAAGAGAGTCAGGGAGAGTGAGGCATGGGAGAAAGGCCTGCTTTGGGGAGTGATGTCACTGAAGCTGGGGGTGCGGACCACAGTTAACTGTGCCTTTGAACGAAGGATGTGGTGGCTGGAAAGGGAAGCGGTCAGGGGTGAGCATATACTTCTACCCCGTGGTCTTGTCCCCTGTGGGGAGTCATTTTCTAAAACCCGACCAGAGAGCGGCAAAGGGGACGCTGACAGCCCGCTGGAGGCAGGGGGCCTGGCACGTTTTTTCCTTTCATCCAGGGCTTTGTCTGTGCAAAGGTCTAGACAGACAGCTCTGCCAGCTGGTTTGGACCCTGCGGTCAGCAGTCTGAGGAATCCAAGGCAGCTGCCTCCCATTTGAGCTCGCAGGGGGAGTTTCCCGTCTGCGCCCGAGAGCTGTGATGCAGGAGGAGCTCCCCACGTCCCCNTCAGTCCCTGGTTGGGGAACTTAAAAGTGACATTCTTAGAAGAGTGGCTAAAATTGCTTGAGGTATTATCACCCACCACATCCTGTTCTGTGAACTTGCCTGAATTCCCTCACTTAATGCGCAACAACGGCCCTATCCTCTAGGTACTATTATTTTTCATATTTTCGGCCAAGCACCTGAGTCCATAGTAATTACACCGTCAGATATGGAGTCTGGCACAGGTATTTAGCAGTTCCCCAAAACCCAGGCTGCTTCTCCCGGGCTGCAGGCCGGTTTCTGTCAACAGCGGCGCAGAGGCAGCTCGTTCTCACCAATGGAGTGAGCGAGAAGGGCTGTTGGTTACTTCCTGTTTGAGGCTCTGCAGAGGCGCAGGATCCTCGATTCTTTTTTTCAAAGTCAGTTGAATGCAGGGGACTCCAAGCCCTATTTTGCGGATTTAAAGATAAAGAATTGAAACAATCCCGGAGTCTGTAAGCAGCCTGCTTCCCCTCCCTAACTGCCCCCACTCCAGCCTGGGAAGGATCTTTCCAAACACCCCCACCTAGGGTAGTCCCCCCACCTGCCCCGCCTGCCGCTTCCACCCAACTGCTGCCCCTGTCACCCTGTCCTGTTGCTCAGTTCTGCTTTCTTCCCAGCACTTCATCTGAAATCCCCTTTCTTACTTCCTCGTCAGAAGTGGTGGTGGGCTTCTCCACCAGGACGCAACTGAACCGCAAGGGGCAGTGGCCGTCCTGCTGGGTTGCTGCGGGATGCCTCACGATCTCTGTTGTTGTTGTGTGTCTTAGCTTTAAAAAAAAAATTTTTTTTTTAATGAAAATATAGTTGTTTTGGGGATTCCCAGGTAACTCAGTGGTAAAGACTCCACTTGTCAGTGCAGGAGACATGGGTTCGATCCCTGCATCAGGAAGATTCCCTTGATAAAGGAAATGGCAACCCTCTCCAGTATTCTTGGCCTGGGAAATCCCATGGATGGAGGAGCCTGGTGGGCTACAGTCTCTGGGGTCACAAAAGAGTTGGACATGACTGAGCGACTGTACAGTAGCTACAATATTGATTTACAATATTGTATTCATACTGCTGTACAACAGAGTGATTCAGTTATATACATATATACATTCTTTTTTTAAAAAATGCTCTTTTCCTTGGGACTTCCCCAGAGGTTCAATGGTTAAGACCCTGTACTTCCAGTGCAGGGGGCCTGGTTTCTATCCTGAGTTGGGGAACTAAGATCCCATGTGCTATGGGGTGCAGTCACACAAAAACCTTTTTTCCCACTATGGTTTTTATATGATATGCATATAGTTCCCTGTGCTATACAGTAGGACCTTCCTGTTTATCCATCCTGTATATAGAAGCTTACACCTGCTAACCCCAGCCCCCCACTCCATCCCCACTGCCATCCACAAATCTGTTCTCTGTGTCCATTCAGAATCTTTTTTTTTTTTTTCTTGAATGAATGAAAGAAGATTTTCTTTACCAAAGCCTCTGTTAATAGCACTCGTTTCAGAAAAGTCAGCCTTGGTAAAGCGCTTGAGAGACGTGGATCTTCTTCTGAATACCCAATACTAGTTATTAATCATGATCATGAACAGTGATAGCGAGGGCAGAGGGGATACCGGGTTGTGGAAGGACCCAAGGCAGTGGCATCAGGCCTGCAGGCCAGGAGGCAGAAGGGGGAGCCGGCAGGGAGACGCTGAATGCCTGGCTTGGAGGTTCTGGTGGAGACGTGGTTCTGTGCTGGTGGCCAGTGTGGGAGAACCTTTCTTTTTTATTGAGTTGGGCTGACAGCTTTGCACTGACTCACACTCTCAAAACGGGGGGTTCCAATGACAGAGCAAACAAAGATGAGCCATGGGATGAGAGAGGTGACTTCCGGTCTGTCCAGCTGTCAGGACCGGGCCCCTAGTTTACAGCATCACCAGCAGTCACTGAACTGCAGCATCGCCGTGGTGGGTGAGAGACTGAGGGCACAGTGTGCCTGATGTGGGCAGCTCACTCTGACTTCGATTTCTGGCTTGAGTGATGAGCCTCGGTGCGGTCGTGATCGTGGCTCTTCAGCCGGCAGAGGCTCAGCTTCGCGTCACAGCATCAGATGTTTATTTGGTGTCTCCTCTGTCCCAGCTGTTTGGGGGTACAGCAGTGAACAAGGCTGATCGCACCTTTCCCCTTGGGCAGAAGATAAGGAAGTTTTACACATCATCACCCCCAAGGCCCCATTGTTTTAGGCGCTGCTAGGAAAGGAAGCTGATGTTAACTGTGAGGACGCAAATCTCATATCACTTAGAAAANAAGGGGACGACAGAGGATGAGATGGCTGGATGGCATCACTGACTCGATGGACGTGAGTCTGGTGAACTCCGGGAGTTGGTGATGGACAGAGAGGCCTGGCGTGTTGCAATTCATGGGGTTGCAAAGAGTCGGACACGACTGAGCAACTGAACTGAACTGATGATCGATTGACCAAGCATTTCAGAGTCCGTCCTTCGTACTTATGTGGAGGTCGCAGGGATTGCCAGCTCCGATGCCCTGGGCTGATGGCAGGTGGCTGGTCTGGCTGCATCTGTCTCATCCTGCTGGTGGTGGGGAGCAGGTGGCATCCACAGGCAGAGCCGGGGGAGTTAGGTCCACATGGGGGGCAGGTGGAGGTCAGGGATACAGCAGTGGGGGTGACGTCCCACCCTGGGCCTGGCCGCCGCCGGGAGCCTTCCACTATGGGCCCAGGGGCGCCGGGTGGAGCAGTGAGCAGGCCACACAAGGGGAAGAGCCTGTTGGAGATGGGCTGGCCTTCCACAGAGGGGCCTGGTCAAGCTGCAGTGACAGGTCAATGCGGGCACCAGCCTGCGGGACCAGCTTTCTGCCGCCTGCTGTCCGAGTGGGAGCTGACAGCTGTGGGCTTACAGTGGCTTGGGTTCTGGGCGGCGTCCTGAGCAGCCCAGGTCGAGTGGGTTTGGGGCTTCAGGCCCCTTGTGCACAGGCCACGTCCTCCTTCTTCAGGGCTGCTGGCGGGCTCCGCCCCTCATCTGCAGGGCAGCCTTGGAACACCTTGAGGGCAGCTTGAGCCCCGTGATGCGTGTGCGCTGGGGCTGATGCGTGTGCGCTGGCGGCATGGTGAAAGGCTGGATGAGGGAAGAAAGCCTGGCCTGGGTCGGCTCTGAACTGGGGGTGCAGCACCTGGCAGACGGCCTGGAGCCGGGCGCGGAAGGAGGAGCCAGACTGTGTCTGAGGGAGACGGCGATGCCCAGGCTCCTCGTTTGAAGTCGGTGTACAGATCAGATTAGAGTGCTATCTGGAGTACGGCTTGTGTTTGGTTATGAAACGTGAGACCCACGTTTTGCTGACCTGTTTTTTTCCTCACTCATCCCTCCCCAGCTCTGTCCTGGGTTACTTTTCCAAATGAGTGAGCTAATAAAACATACAGAAGGTTCAAAACAAGCTCGTTATCACCCTGGCAAGCCAACTACATAACATTTACTCAGGACTCCTCTACAGACATCGAGGCTTGCCGGGCTGACTTTATTTCATTTGACAGAATGATAGTCGTTTGACTTACAGTGGTGTGTACTTTTGTCGGTTCCTTTAGGATCAACTCTAGAAATGGTGGTTTGATCTTTACTTTTTGCTATCACCATGTCTGTGGTTCTCATAAAATGCCCAGCTCCGTAACAATCAGGGCTGGCCCTTGTTGGTTTCTGTTTCATCTGCCTTTTGTTTGCTTGAGCCTAAATTGCTCAACTACATTCTAAAGGAAATTACAGAAGGAAGGACTGGCCTTAAAAAGTTATGAGAAGATGATGTAACAGCCATATCACAGCAGCAGTGCCCCTGACCGGTTGAGTAACCACATGTATGCCCTGCCCCCTGTTCCCCAGCCAGGGTGGTTCTCTGTCCAGTTGGGTCATGGATCCTCTGAGACTGCAGAACGCTATGGACCTCCTTCTCACAAAAATGTGAAAACACCATCTTACCTGTGCGTAAGGGGGTACTCAACGGCTCTCCTGGCACCCCTAGGATGTGGAGCCAGGTCAAGGACCTGCCAGGTGGGCTGCCTGCTCCATCTCCTGGAGTGGCTAGCTCTGGCCTTGGGCTGGAGATCAGCCCCCAGGTGATGGCTGGCGGTGTTTCCCAGCTGCCGTGATGGGGATGAGCAGCAACTGCCCGTCCGACTCGGGCATCCATCCCAGGCCCTGGAGAGCCTGGAAGCTGTGGGCAGAGCGCCTGCCGGGGATGCTGTCATGCCTGTGACGTTAGGATGCTCCAGTTCACTTTGTGGGGAATGTAGGGTAGTTAAAATTAGCAGCGAGAGCCTCCGAGAGTCAAGGTTGTCCAAGAGCGTTGAGCAATGTCACATTGAGATCAGGCTTGGGGTGGCGGGTGGAATTCCCAGCCAAGCCGCAGTGGAAGGGTCAGGCCTGCAGCTGCAGCTCGCAGGGGCCCTGGCGTCAGCACCGAGAGGGTCTCAAGAGGGGCACAGGGTTAGATCTCTGGCTATGCTGCCCCTGATGTGGTTGCCCTAGAGCCAGATGTGTGTCTCAGCTCGGGGAGCGGGCCCCCTGCACCTGCAGGTTCCCCCCGGCGTGGATCCCCAGGGTGGCTGCATTGTGAGTTTCATAGTGTAAGGGACTTGAGGACCTGTGGGGAGTCGCTCTGTCTGTCGTGTGTGTGTATTAAACAATGTATGTAGCACTGTTGATCTAACTGCATAGTGTAACATACTATAGCACACATAAGTACACTTATGTAATGTGTATGACAGTCCACTATCGTAACGTGCGTTTTATTTCAAGTTCCTTGGGGGTTGTGTAGGGTTCTAGTTGCCCCACCAGCTCCTTTTCATTGATGACATGAGGAACGGGGTGTTTCTTAGGACCGTGATGGAGGGTCTGAAGCTATAGTGCCAGGCGTCCACTGGGCCTGCTTGGTGGGCTCCCCATTCAGAGGAGTCGGGGGCGGCCTCCTCCACTCTGAGTCTGTTTCCCTGACAGAACAGGAGGGCCTGGGGTGTTCTGCAGCCTTCCCCGCGGGCCTCCTCCAGACCCCCTTTGCAGAGGGACCCCTCTGGTCTCTGGCACATGGCCGCTTAGTTCCTCTCGAGACAGGCCATGTGATCCTTGCCAGCCCAGCTCCTTTCAGCTGGGCAAAACCTGGAGTCCCCCCACTTACAGCACCGCTTCGTCATGCTCTTCAGATACAGAGCGCACAGCCGTCCCTGATCATTCTCAGCAATCTGCTACCCCGTCTGCGGCCCTGAAGATTAGAGTCCTGTCCTCAGGGGAAGCCAGCCACGAGGCACAGCAGGTCTCTGTGGCTTTATGCTCCACTCTAATGGTTGTCTGTCCTGTGTGAAAGGTGAAGCAGAGGTTGTTTTGAACTAAAGACTTTTGATTGGGCCAGGTTCCACCTGGAAAGGAACCAGCCTGCCCCTCACCTCCCACCTGCCCACCCCGTGAGCTGCCGGTCTCCGTGACCGCCTGACCCCTGCTTTGGGGGGAGGGTTCCCACGAAAAAGCAAGACCAGAATGGGGCTTTGGCCTCTCCCTGCCAGTTCCCGTTCGTTTTCCCAGCCCACCAGCGACACTGTTGACAGACTCACGACAGCGCTGGGATGCAGTATCGCCATCTGGGCTGCTGTTTGTCCCCCTTGGGCCCAGCAGTCACCATCCTGCAGCTTCTGGGCAAGCAACCTAGTGCCTCAGTTTTCCCATTTGCAAACTGGGGCTAAGAACGGTGTTCACCGCATTGGACTGTTGCAAGGACAGAGCGAGCTCGCACACACAAAGCACCATGAACAGTAGTTAGCACCTAGGAGGTCCACTCAGAGTTTCAGCTGCCGTGATGGACCCACATGAAGCATGAGGATGCAGTGCCAGGGAGAGGCTTGGCGGCTCCCGGGAGGGAGGGATGTGCTCCAGTGGGAGATGGGACCTCCTGGACCTGTGCACACCCAGGTCGGGACGGGAGCGCATGCCGTTGTGCAGGGCAGAGCCAGCACCGCCGAGCATGGGGCCGTGTGGCGGGCAGGAGGCTGGCGGGGGCTGGCAGCTGGGCTGGCCTGGAGTGTTTGGCCGTGCGTCCTGGCCGGGGCCGTGGAGTCGGGCGGCATGTGAACAGAAGCGCACGCAGGTGGACGCAGGTGGACGTGCTGCTGTCCGCTGTGTCCCCTGAGCTGGGCCACAAGCGTGGGGTCGGGTCTTTGAGCGCGGGAGTGGGTAGGGCAGCGTGCGGACCGAGGGGCTCACCCCGCCCGGGACCCTGCGGGCGGTGGCCAGCTGGTGCCCAGAGGCACCCGGGCTGCTGCCAGCCTGACTCCCTGGCCCAGCGTGAGCTGCTGCAGTCCTCGGGGAGGGTGGTGTGGTGAATCACACAGTGAGCCTTTTATGGTCTGAACTTTCTTCTCTCTTTTTTTGGGGGGAAGGGCGCCACAAGCGCCCAGCATGTGGGTTCTCTGACCAGGCATTGAACCCACGCCCCCCTGCAGTGAAAGCACTGGGCAAGTTCCCCAAAGTGTTTTCTTGACAGACTTAACCAGATGCCCCAAAGAATAACTTCTTTAACCAAATACATAATTTTCCTTTTTGTAGTTAACTGCCTTTTAATTGGCTTTTGTGCCAGCCTGGCCATCCTTCCACTCCCAAGGATGCTCCCTGGGGGACATTGGGTAATGCAGGCGCACCATGAAGGGTTCTCCAGGGGGCCAGCCCTGGGGGGCTCAGCAGGCCTTGGAGGAGGGAGGGTGGTTCCGGGGGCGGTGCACAGCCGGCTCTCCTGGCCCTGCTGGTTGCCGGCTCCCTTGTGCAAACACCGTGGTGCCTCCAGGTGACCTCACCTGTCAGCCGTCGGGGCAGCTGAGTCATGACGCTGTAAATATCCGCCAGGGCAGGTTTGTAGCTGCGGTTATGTCTTCTCCCTGTTAAAATCAGTCTCGAGGAGAGAGTAGGGTGGTGTGCTGAGTTTCTTGCTCATTTACAGGCTTCCCGCAGGCCCTGCAGGCCTTTGTCCTTTGATGGCGGTGCCCTCGGTGTGCGGTTCTGAACGGGATCAGAGCGGGTGGCCATGGGGGAGGAGGGACAGTGCCCGCAGCCTGGAGCAGCAGCGGCCAGCTCAGGTCGGGCAGCAGCCCTAGGTCCCCGTCTGCCCTGTACCTCTCTGCTGTTCTCGGTGTCCAGGGATGGATGCTGACCCCACGAGGGGCACCTCACCCCCGGCAGCTAGCCAGGAGGTGCCTTCACAGGGCCAGCCGCACCCAGCTGTGAGCGCTCTGTGAAAGGCAGTTGCTTCTGTTTGCTGGGGGCAGGTGTGCGCATGGGGAAGACAGCAGTGTCGAGGCAGGGCTGCTGCTAAGGGGATAGCGGGGTCTCCTGGGCCTGCTTTTGTGGGGACAGTGGGCAGGAACCAGGTCCGCTGCAGATTCGTGCAGTCACTGCATTGCGCCCGATCGGGAAACGCCCGCCCGGGAACGATGATTTATTCTGTTTATGTTTACCTTATTCTGGAAAGGCTTTAAGCTGGCTGCATGCATGCATGCTAAGTCGCTTCAGTCGTGTCCTACTCTGTGCGACCCCATGGACAGCAGGCCACCAGGCTCCTCTGTCCACGGGATTCTCCAGGCAAGAGTACTGGAGTGGGCTGCTGTGTCCTTCTCTGAGTTTAGGAGTCTGTAAAGGTGCAGTAAGGTTTGTTTGCAACTTGCATGCTTATGTGTCCTGCTGTCGTCTGTTTGCAGTGAGTGCCCATGGAGGCTGCCCCCAACCCCAGCCTGGGAGCTCCCCGGGAGTGCAGGGGGCGGCGTTTGCCGCTCGCTTCTGCAGGTCTTCCTTGTCTGTGCCCAAGCCCTGTCTTTCTGGCCCAGAGTTGAAAGCCAGAGGGACCATGAGCTCAGACTCCTGCCTCCCTGAGCTGGGAGGGGGCACAGCCGAGGGGCTCCCAAAGGGCCGGAGCCAAGCTGGGCTCCCTTGTGCCTTTGAGGCAGCATTCATTCAGGAGAAACCCAGAGGGAGGGCCCCCTAGGTCTCCCTACTCACCTTCCCCCACGTGACAACCCCCACCCCTTCAGGCGGCCTCAGGTGTGTCCTGGGACGCTGTGGACACCCAGCTTGCAGACTGACGTCAGGGGCTGAAAAGCCCCCTCACTGATTCTAGAAGCGTTGCTCAAACTCAAGATCGAGCATCTTCAGAGACCGTTTGGGGAAGACAGAAATCTCACAACTGCACACATCCTGGGCTCCATTGGGTGGGCCTCAGGGAGTGTGCGCAAGCCCGTGCGCTTGGTGCTGTTCCTCTGCCTCTGCAGCAGTCAGTGCCAGCCTCTGTCTCGGACTTCCCCCGTGTGCCCGTCCTGGGGAGCACTGTCATTGAACGTGGGCACAGAGGGCACCGAGGGGACGCAGGCTGGCAGGATGGAGCGGGAGGCCGGCGGCTTGGTGGGCTTCACGCCCTGGGAGCAAGTCCTCTGAAGTGGGTCCTTGTGCACAACACTGGGATGCTGGTCTGGGCCACGCAGCAGGCCCGTCGCCCTGGATGGCGCAGTTGGTGACGCTGGAGTGAAGGGTTGACAGACGTGGGAACTGCCTGCGCCGCAGCCTGTGCAGCAGCCCTGTCCATGAGGCTGAGGCTCTGAGCTCACAGTGATAGATGGGTCCCTGACCCGGGAAGGCCTGTTGAGATGTTGGGGTGTCGGGCGTGGTCCCAGCGGCTGCTGTTGCGGAAGCCATCGGGCCAAGGTCCCACGGGTGGGGGAGGCGGGGACCCACCGTCCCTTCACCTTCGCTGGACCCCCAGGGATGGCGAGCTTGCGCTTGGAGGGAGCCTGCTGGGGTGGGGGACACGCGCTGTGGAGCCAGGCTGACGCTGAACCCCACTTGCTGCCCGTTTCTGGTTCTGCCTCTCCAGTCACCTGCTCTCTGCAGTCGTCCTTGCAGGGGGTCAATGCGCAGGGTGGACACCCCGGATGGCTGCGGCTGAAAGGGTGCTGACTCTCCCCTGTGAGGCCCCTGGGCCTGGGTGGGGGCCGCGCCCAGGAGGACCTGCTGGCGGGAGCAAGAAGCTTCCTGAGTCTTGGGGCTTTACAAGGCTTGGACGAGCACAGGCCAACTTGGCGTTGGATTATGCTTTTATCCCCCAGGAGAGAAACCAAATAAACAGAATAGAGTTACTTCGGGCCTCTGGCCAAACGAGACATATTTTGGATCTGGTGACCTTTTTCTTTGGGTCACTAATCACTGGAGAAGGTTTTGACCGTAGTCCATTTCAGAATAGGAAGAACAGCTTATTTTTCAGAGTGGCAAATAAGGAAAAGAATGAAAGTATCTCGGAGTCTCTGTTTCCAGAGGCTCCCCCGGGAGGAACATTTTTATAGACACCACACGTCCTCGCCAGCCCTGGCCAACTTTCCGTCCCGGCGTGCCAGGGTGTGTCATGAGCCAGCCGTCGCGTGGGAGGCCGGCACCTGCCCACGTCCCTGCAGCCCGCTGGCCACATCGGGGCCCCATGCTGGGCCGCCCAGCTCTCCTGGGATCTTCATAGATCACGAACCTCAGCATTTTCACGACTGCCCTGCAGAAAGTCACTGTGGTCACTGAGTCCCAGAGCACTTGTGGCCATAGTCAAAGCCGGGGATGGTGGTGTGACGTTAGCCCTCGTCGAAGCCACCGGAGACGCCCCCCACACCTTCCTCGGCAGCATGTGCGTGACCGTACAGTGGAGGTGCTGCCTTGCGTGGACACTCGTGTGCCGGGCGGGGGCTGGGCGCCGACCGCCCAGTGCCATGGCCTTTCCTCCTGGCTGCCTTGACCTCGTGCTGCCGCCGGGGTTGTACCTGAGTGCGAGCCCCTGTCTGCGCTGCTGCCTCTCCCCGTGCCTTTAGGCTATGGAGAGGGCGCCCGGGAGGACCCCTGTGGCCGAGCACCAGGGGACGAAGCCCCCTTTGGCCGGAGCCACGGGATTGCCCTAAAGGCCTAGGCGGACTTGGAGCTGGTGTCGACCCGGCAATTCTGGGGAACCCGAGACCTTCTCGGTGTCCTCGCTTGTCTCTCCTGCTGCCCTCCTCTCCCGTGTGTCTCGGGGTGGTGGTCCTAGGACGCTGCATGAGAAGCCTGAGGGGGCCCAGAACCTGGGGCTGGCGGGGGCTGGGGTGACTTAGACCTCAGCCTGCTCAGAGGGGGCCTCTGCTCGCTTCTCAAGCGGATGAGCACCCAGTGCCCCCAGCTCTTCTCAGCACAGAGACTCATGGTGTCCTTGGGGGTCCTGGGCGTGGCTCCCCACACCCACAAGGCTCTGCATACAGCTCAGGACATTGGAGGGTCACTTAGTGGTGAGGTTTGGGGTCTGGATGTAGCAAACTGTACAATAACAGAGCTCGGGTGGCTTATCGATGGTGCCCAGGACTGGCTACCTGGTGCTGGGCCCACACGGAGCCAGCTTGCACTGCTGGGGCTGCCCTGCTGGGCTGGGCGTGGCCATCTGGACTGGGGTGGAAGCCGCTCATCCCCGCCTCACCCAGCTTGTGCCACTTGCAGGGAGCCCTGGGGCCTGAGGAGGCGCGGAGACTAGCGCCGGCCCTAGATCTGCGGCCACGTGTCCGGGCTCCAGCCACAGGTCCCAGGCTGCCCAGTGTGCGCCGCGCCGCGGATCTGTCCTAGCCAAGACGGGAGCACGCGAGTCAGGCGCAGAGCCCTCCTGCGGGCCGGTGCACGCGTGGGTGTCCCTGTGAGGGGCCGGGATGAGGGACAGGATGGTGGAGGCGGGGGGCCCCTGCCCTGTGGCAGCCGCGGTTAAGACCTCCAGCCCCGTCACCCATGGGTCCTGGCAGGCGGGCAGCACAGACACAGGCTCCCGCCTGGTCTCAGCCAGGTCCCTCCCCTCCAGGCACCTGAAAGCAGGGGTGGGAGGGTCAGAGGGAGCCCCTCTGCCAGCTGGCAAGTTGCCTGCCCCGCTCTCCTGTTTTCTGAGTCTGCCCCTCCTCAAGGGTCATCCCAGGGTCGCCCTAGCGGCGGGCAGGTACCAGGCAGGGGAGGTGTGGTCAGCTGCTCCGTGCCTGCCTTTACAGAGAGAGGCTGCACTTGGTTCTGATAACCAAGTAGAATCCTTAACCTAAATTTATGCTTCTATAATAACTTTTATCACTTTTAGTGACAACCTGGGTCAAAATCCTCATAAAGCTAATGGTGTCGTCATTGTTAGAGCACCCTCTTGTTCTTCTGGGCCATTCATGCCTGGAGTAGAGCCTGTCCAGTAGCTCAGATTCTCAGGGAGCTGGTTCCCAGTGTTGGGTGGTTGGACTGAGTGCCTGCCCAGTGCATCCCCTGCCACACATGTGGCGAGGGTTTCCAGAACTTTTCTCACGGCCTGCGTTGCTGCAGTGTAACCTCCTCTGCAGGTGGGGCCATGGACGGAGGCTGCGCACGTGCCTCAGTTCTGGCACCCACGTCTCCGCTCCATTTCCCCCCTTGAGGTCAGAAGCTCAGTTGCTTCCAGGGTGCTTGGACTCACAGGATGCTGACCCCCTCTATCTATGCAGAGCCTGCCCTGCTGTATCTCGGAAGCGTGGCATCCCAGGAGCCAGGATGTCGGGGTCCAGGTCTGGGGGACCCTGGCTGAGTCTTTTTCCCCACTGGGTTCGGAGAGCCCCTCTCCTCGAGCCGCCCGTTTGCCGGCAAGGCTCTCGTGTCCCCTCGTGGGCCCCTTGTCCCCTGGGCGGCAGCTGCTGTTGTGACTTGGCATCCCATCCCCACTGAGTGGCACGCTGACGTACTAGACGTAAAGCTGCCCAGATGAAGTCAAGGTGAGGGGCAGTCTGGAGCCGGTCATGGGCCTGGCCGTCGGGGTGTCACCCTCTGGGCCCACCGTCCCCTTGCTGCCTGCATCTGGTCACCAGGGGACTCACCTGTCTGTCAAGAAATCAAGTTTAAATCAGATTTGAGCAGGAATGCTCCTTGCTCGCTTTCATAAAACCTCTTTTTAATTAACTCTTTCCCAGTTCCTTCTGCCTGCTGGGTTGTTTGCTTGAGTGCCTGGCACTGCACCCCTGATTAGGAGCCACGGTCCTGCCCTCCTGTGCCCGGCGGCCCAGGATGGGTGGGCAGGGACCCTGGGGCCTGGGGACCCGGGGCGAGGTGGCTTGCTCCCCTCCAGCTGCTGCTGCTCCTTCTTTTTTTCTTTGTAAAACTGCTTCTTTGGCAGCTTTCACTTCTCATGTAGGCAAGTCCCGAGCTAATATTTATCCTGTGAAGTATCTCAGAAATGCTGGAGGGCAAGCTATTTGCAGAGAGCTTTATCAGTCTTTGAAAGAGAGTCATTGTTACATTGATAAACTGAGGCACTGCTTACAATAGCCAGATTGTGTTTGAACTTGCAACCTTTAACGCAACAGTTAGTTTTTGTTACCAGATGGAATCCTTTGGCTGTTCTGGTGAAGAGGGCTTTATCCTTGTGTTTCTTGTCTGTCACCGGCATGCACTGAGAGAGGGGAGACCTGGCGCCCAGAGCTGGTTTTGTAATACGTTCAGGTGTTACTCGTTTTATGATTGGCAGGCTTTTCAGGAACGCGGACTTTGTACATGGAGCCCTCGGTTTTTATGAATCGTCTCTTTAAGAGTGGAGGTGCTGCCTTTCAGAGGGAGAGCTGCCTCACCGTGCGGTCTTCAAAGACTCAGCAGTGTGCAGGAAATAAAACAAGACAGGTGTAGCAAGGATTTGCAGAAGGTGGCATTATTTATGTGTGGTCAGGAGGTTTCAGGTCTAAAGGAAAACACTCTGACGATGAACTAAGAACTTTCCTGAGGCCATTACTTTTCAGTGGAAAGAGTGGCTTCCTGGGTCTTCTCTGGAGCCCGCTTCCCTACACGGCAGCCCCCCTCGACTCTTGAGTGTCTGGGTAGGAGGTGGGGAAGTCCTCTGGGGGTGGGAGGATGTCCAGGGCCTTAGCACCAAACACCCTCGAGTTCACGCCCCTGCCTCCTGCCCAGGGGTCTAGAGTGGAGGTGAGTGCTGTGGCTTCTGTACAGGGACAGACGTGGGGACTCTGGTGTGGCTCTGATGAGAGGCAGGTCCAGAGGCGAGTTAAGCCTCGGTGACAAGGGGCTGGGGGCCCAGGCTGATGGAGGCTGGGGGCCGTAGGCGGGCTGTGCTGGGGCTGGAGGCCGAGATGTGGGGGCGTGTGCTGCAGTGGTGCTCCTTGGAGGGGCCCTGTCTCTTATACACATCTTGCCCTCGGTGTNAAATCCAGCAGGCACTTACTTCTGGCAGGCGCCCAGGGCTGGATGCCAGGCCTCCTGATGGGGCCAGGCCACACAGCTTCTCCAAATATTTACTTCACCAAGATCTGAGCAAAGCCCTGAATGGCGTAACTCTCTCTCTCCTGAGTCAAGGTTTCCTTAGGATCGTCCTTGGCAAAATGGAAACCAGCGTAGCCTTGTGTTCCTAAGCAGGGCTGGGAACATCGTTAGGACTCAATAAATAATCACTGAATGAATAATTTTATTGTTCTTTCCACTGTAAAAACTGGGGTTGCCTGAATGGGAAACCAGGGAAGTTCTGAAAGCAGATGCACTAGTTAGCTCTTGCTGCATGACAAACAGTCCTAAAATCTTGGTGGCATCACCAAGCCTTTACTGCTCACGTGGTGGAGGTCAGCTGTGGTCGGCCCTGCTAATCATGACCCCGGCTTGCTTCTGTGTCTAGAGGCTGGCTTCTCGTCCAATCTGGACTGGGTTCATCTGGGGTAACTGGGTTTCAGCACTGTCTGAATGTCTGCCACCAGACATTTCCTTCTTAGATGCCACTGCAGGGAAGCCCAGACCTAGAGTTGGCCGAGGTAGCCTCTGAAGCTGTCGGTGGCATTTTTTCATTTTTCTCAGCTGAGTCTGGAGCATCCAGACCCAGCAGCTGTCACCCCATAAGAGCCTTTTGTTGGGGACCATCCAGGTCGAGCATCTTTTTGGGGGTGTGACATGGGATGGAGGTGGGGATTTATGCAGCCATCCTCAGCTATCCCCACTACAGCCAGCGGCTGCTCTGTGTAATCGTCGGCGACTGGGTTCTTGGAGGCAACAGCTGCCTTCCAGCTGAGCCGCCCAAGAGCTCTCGGCCGAGGGGCTGTGTCTACACCAGGGTCCCAGATGGGGACCCAGATGTGATTCCTCACCTGGGCCCCCCGCTGCCCTCTGAACCGGACCTCAACTTCCTTTTGCACAAGAATAAAAACACGAAACCCAGAACAATGCATATGCAACTTTCAAAACAGGCCAGGTGGGACCTTTTTTTTTTTTTTTTTTGGTTTAAGCGCCTGCTCCAGCTACTATGGTTGCACCGCAAATTGCTGCTAAAGTTAGTGTGTGTAAAGCAGCCACTCCCTAGGCTCACAGATTGTGTGGGTCAGGAGCGTGGGCGGGACACGGTGAGCAGGGCTTTGTCTTTGCTCCGTGGTGAGTGGGCAGCTGGGAGAACTTGAGAGCTGGGGCCGGAGGAGCCGAAGGCTTTGCTTTCTCGTGTGTTGAGCTGGTGTTGAACTGGTATGTTGAACTGGTGCTGACTGGTGGCCCACCCTCAGCTGGAGCTCTGGCCAGACACCCACTCTCGGCCTCCCGAGTGGCCCCTGGTGGGAGAGCTCCAGGGGTGCATTCGCAGATGGGTCGGGGCTCAGGGGAGTTGCATCAGGGTCCCTGACCCAGCTGCGGAAGGCCTGTGGTGTCACTTTGACCACCTGCCAGGAGGCCATTCAGGCGACCCAGGTTCAAGGCAGGGGATGCGTTCTGCTTCCAGGTGAGGAGCAGCCAGGGTCTAGAAGAGCACAGGAGCCTGGAATTGTTGCTCCGGCTATTCTCTGAAAGCACAGTCAGCTGGCATGCAGTATCGAGGGGTGAGCTGAGGCCGAGGGCATCCGAGTCTCTGGCTGCAGGGAATTTAAGCCTCTTGTGCAGTCCAGTGCCATCCTGTCTCCTACCCCAGACCACTGAGTCCTCAGGGAGAGCTTTACTAAAGCTTTGCCAATGAAGTCATCTGCCTGTCCCACATGCTTGCATGTTAAGCTGCTCCAGCCATGTCTGACTCTTTCCAACCCCATGGACTGTAGCCCGCCGGGCTCCTGGGATTCTCCAGGCAAGAATACTGGAGTGGGTTGCGATGCCCTCCTCCAGGGGATCTTCCCGACGCAGGGATCCAGCCCATATCTCTTTCATCTCTTGCACTGGTAGGCAGGTTCTTTACCAGTGGGGCCACCACCTGGGACCTCAGCCTGGGGAGAAAAACAACAAAACCATAAAAGGGGGCAGAAGCAGGTTCTGTGATTAAGAACCGAACTGTGGAATTGGATGGAAAAGACTGAATCCCGCTCCGGGCAAACAGCTCTGTGGCCCGGGGCGGGCACTTCCCACACCCCAGTTTCCTCATATTCGTAAGAGTACAACCCAGGGCCAGGCTCGTGGGAGGTACCTGAAGAACAGTAGGCATCCCTGAGAATAAGCTTCCTCATTTCAGCACTTTGTAGAAAGCTCACCTCCCAGCAAGGGCCAGTGACCCTGCCCCTGTGCCCCCAGTCCTGGAGAAGATTCTCGGCAGTCTCTCTCTCTCGTATTTTCTTTTAGTGATTCATCAGGGAACCTCTGAGAAACGCTAGCTCCTACTCGAGTCAGACCCTGGGGAGGGTCACACGGGGGGGAGGGGTGTCTTTTCATCCCACTCTCTAGGTTTTAGAATCTTTAAAAAAAAGAGAGAGAGAGAGTATTTCATATATTGTCTGTTTTCCCCCATTCTAAATTAATACTGTGTTTCTTCAGTTAAGGACTTCCTGTTTGAATAGGATAATTTAGTAAAAATGACGTTACTGGATCAACAGATGTGCTAATTCTTTTTAGATACATGACAATTGGGTGTTAAATCCGGCAGTGCCTCCCAGGCCTGCTTAGTATTAATCCTCATAGTTATTTCACTGTTGCTGTTACTGCACAGTTCACTGTGTATGGATTTGGGGTGAAGCACCAGGAGTCTGTTACTGGAAGTTATTCTCATTGCATCTTTACCTGCATTACCTGTGGCAACACTCACCACCAGCTCGTGCCCAATCCTCCTTGATTTTTTTTTTTCCGATACCTCTTGGCACATGGGATCTTAGTTTCCTGACCAGGGGTGGAACCCTTGCCCCTGCAATGGAAGCTCGGAGTCCTAACCACTGGACCACTAGGGAATTCCTTCCATCCTCCTTGAATTATATCTTCACCTCCTTAGACTTCCCTTTTAATTTTTAATAGCTTTATTGATGTATAATGTACATACCAAAAAGCTCCTCATTTTAAGCATACACTTCAGTAATTTTTAGCAAATTGACAGGGTTGTGGAACCATCACCATAATCCGATTTTCTTTCCCAAAAGACCCCTCATGCACACTTGCTCCCACATGATTCTGAAGAAGCCACTGCTGTACTACTGTATTTATCTCATCCATAAATATTTCAGGGTGTGTGTGTGTGTCTTTTTTTTTTTTTTTTTTGCTGCACCACGTGGCATGCGGGATCTTATTTCCCAGCTAGGCATTGAAACTAGGCCCCCTGCATTGAAAACACAGAGTTTTAACCATTGGACCGCCGAGGAAGTCCCGGGTGTGTCTCAGCCCCCCAGCACTCTACGTGCTTGTTGTGGTGGCCCCTACTAAGGCAGCACACCACCCCCCCCCGCTTGTGCCCCCAAAGCAAACTCCTGCGTTCAGTGCTGTCTCCCGAAACCCAAGCGCCAAGGTGGCGTGCTTGCAGAGGAGAGGCTGCAGTCCACCCACAGGCCGTGTTTACACTGGCACGCTGGTGAGAATCCAGTTTTGCCCCCAGTTCAGTCCTGCACCCATCATCGAAGGCCTCCTCTGTACTGGGCCCTGTGGGTGCGGCAAGGAATTGGTCCCTGGCCTTGCCCTCGTGCCCCCCCGCTGAACTGCGCACAGGGAAGAACGCCCCAGGCTGGGTTGGCTGGCTGGTCACAGCACCACTCTGGCCTGATCCGCACCTGCACGCGCGCGTGCGTGTTGCACAGCGTCCCTGATGACCCCTTGTTTCTGGGGCCAGATCCTGCACTTGTCTTAGAGGCACCAGAGAAGCCTGCGCGTGCCGGTCTCCTCCCGTGTGTTAGTGGCGGGGCCGGTCCCGGGCGGTGCTCTCTCTTTCTCTCTCCCCCTCTCAGCATCAGAGAGCAAGAGCGTGGGCCTGCCGGGTGCCTGGAACGTGGAAGGCCTCAGGAGTGGGTGGACTGTAAACTGTATTCATTCATTCCAACCAAAAATATTACCTGTGGAGAATTCACATGCCATTCAAGGTCCTGACTTTGGAACAACAGTGAGCAAAACAGACCAAAACCCTCAGCATCATCGGACTTACAATCAAGGGTGACAGACAATAAAAATAAACAGATGAGATACACTGCTTGCTGGGCTCTGAAGCGGAATAACTGAGTGAGGGGAGACTGCTGCTGCTGAGTCGCCTCAGTCGTGTCCGACTCTGTGTGACCCCACAGACAGCAGCGCACCAGGCTCCCCCATCCCTGAGGTTCTCCAGGCAAGAGCACTGGAGTGGGGTGCCATTTCCTTCTCCAATGCATGCAAGTGAAAGGTGAAAGTGAAGTCACTCAGTTCTGTCCGACTCTGTGACCGCATGGACTGCAGCCTACCAGGGCCCTCCATTCGTAGGATTTCCCAGGCAAGAGTACTGGAGTGGGGTGCCATTGCCTTCTCTGGAAAAATAATACATATGTGCTCAAAACATCCATATATGGAAAGAAATACCCTAAACTCCAGAGGTGGTAGTTATCTCTGAGAAGTGGGATTATGGGTGATTTTTTTGTTTTCTTAGACACTTCATGAATTGATTTTCTATTCTGTATAAGTATCGATTATGTAGTTAGAGTGACCCTGTTATGTAAGCAGGATGCCTGACATGACTGTCATTTCTAAAGGGCCCCACCTTTCTGAGTTGGAGCCCCAGAGTCCTGCCTCCCAGTGTGAGAGCACTGGAACCAAGGCAGGTTTCCCTTCTATTATCCAGGGTCCCACAGGCTGTTCTGTGCTTGCTCCCAGTGGGAAGCAGACAGAGGGTTCAAGCCCTGGGCTGCAAACAGAGGCCAGGAGCCGGGAGAGGAGCCTGGAGAGACACAAGCAGGTCCCATGGGCAGGGCAGTGCTGTGGGGAGCAGGTGTGTGCAGCCATGTGCCGGGGCACAGCTGACCTTGCTGCCCTGCTGTGTGACGTTCAGCAAGTCGCTTAACCTCTCTGTGCCTTATTTTCCTTGTAAAAGGACGACAACAGGATTTGCCTCCTAGAGCACTTGGGCCTGGGCCTGGGCCATTAAAGATCTCCCCGAAATATCATAAAGCGCCTTTTACAACTTTGTATGGGATTTTTTTTTTGGTGGGGGGGCGCCAGTTCTGTGCAGCTTGAGAGATCTTAGTTCCCCGACCAGGGATCAAACCTGTGCCCCCTGCAGTGGAAACGTGGAGTCCTAACCACTGGACTGGCAGGGAATTCCTCATATGTGATCTTTATAATACAAGAAAATAAAACAAGTGAATTTTACCATGGAACAGTCCGTTGACACGTGCCTTTCCATGGGCTGGCGCGGGGCCACTTCCTGGAGACTGGAGGAGGGGGCTTCGCTGACTGGCAGGGGTGTGTGTATGCGAGCCCAGGGCAGAGCTCAGCCACAGCTGGAATATCACAGTCTGCTGCCATCCTCCCTGCCCCCAGGCAGAGCCACCGATGGGCCTGCTTACCTCTACAGATACACTGCCCCATCACGGCATCATCACCCACATCTCTGACTTTTTGAACAAGCTCAGCTTTCATCTCTTGGGCTTTTCCAGAAAAGCCTCTTAGAGCAGGTCTGCAGCCTTTTGATGTTGCCTTTCATCACTTACTTTCCCTCCTCCTGCCTGTGTCTCTCACTGAAACGTTATTCCAAGATCAGAAGGAAAACCTTGCAAGAGGGTGGGGTGGTGACCTGCTGGCACTCAGCCCCGGCAGGCTCTCACACAAAGGTGCATGGTGCCATCTGCAGCCAGACGCGGGCAGGGTGTTAGGGGACAGACCTGCTGGGGGGATGTCCCTGGGCAGTTCATCCCCTGAGCACCGCCTCTGGAGGCTTGTCCAGAAACTGTCTTAGACTTCAGAATTCCATTTGCTCTTTGAAGGAGACCCACCCAGCCTGAAAACCTGGGTCCACTGCATGGCACGTGGCCGTGGACCTCAGATCTGCCCGTGTTAGTTTCCAAAGTTCTCAGGGAGTAACAGTCATTTCTCTTGGGTGATGTTTAGTTGGTTTCATCTGCTGTGAAACTGAAACTCATGCTGCTTTCACAACACTCATCTCCTTTCTAATAGTAAGAATTCTGATAGCACGGAGTCAGAAAGAACTCAGTCTAGGGGAGAGGCAGTGGTTTCTCATCGAGGGAAAGCCAGGGTCTCTCCAAACAGTGCCACGGCAGGTCCGAGAGACGTGGCGTTGAGTTGAAGGTTCTTGCAACGTGACTTTTAAACCCCTGGTCATTTATATTAGATGACTTATTTTCAACTTGCGTGACAGTTTGTTATGAAAGAACAGGTTGGGAATTCCCTGGTGGTCAAGACTCAGAGCCTTCACTGCCAGGACCTAGGTTCAGCCCACAAGCCGCACGGTGCAGCCAAAAAAAAAAAGACAAGACCTTTATGAGAGGATCTAGAGAATTCTATGAATAGAGGAGCCTGGTGAGCTACAGTCCATGGGGTTGCAAAGAGTTGGACATAACTGAGCAACTAACACACACACACACACACACACACAGGAGGCCGCCAGAGAAACAAATGAGTCCTTTAGGGGGTATCACACTGATATTACTCTACAGAACCGATTGTGTCTTCCAGAGATTCTCCAGCCTGCTTCACTTCAGTTTCTCTGAGTTCAGAGTTTTTTAACTGGGAACACGAACAGGTCCTAATAGATAAACAATAAAGACTTACTGTACAGTACAGGAAACTGTATTCAGTATCTTATAATAACCTATAATGGAAAAGAACCTGAAAAAAGTATATATATATATATATATAACTGATATATATATCAGTTGTCCACATCCCAGCTCTTTTCTCTTCGTTGTCAGTTCTTTCTCTTGCTTCACCCTTCTGCATGCCCGCTGAGTGTCAATCTGGAGGACTCAAGGCATTTGCAGAGGTTCCTCTCTGGCCCTGGAGGAGTTCCTGAAAAGCCCAAAATAAAGTACACTAGCTAAGATGCTGGCTAGCTAAAGTAGCAATGATGCCTCCTTGGGCAGAAAGGAAGTTTTGGTAGCGCACACGAGTATGCACCATCTGCCCTCTAAAAGAGATTGGCCAGAATCGGGCTTTACTGGAGACGACTGCATGACTGGCAGCCTGAGACCCAGAGGTGAGAATTCAGGGAGTCCTATTTCATAGTCAGGGTTCCCGGAGAAGATGGAGATGGGCTGGGGTCATAGAGCCATCGTATGCTTGGCTCAGCCCTGGGGCTCAGAGGGGAAGACCTGCCTGGGCCCCTTCTGTTGCTTGGGGAAACTTACCTGCGTGTCCACAGACTCAGTCCCAGACAAAGACTGGTAAAAGCGATTCTAATCTGTGCATTCAATGAGGTGCAAAATTGCTTCTCCACCTCGAAATCACACTGCATAATCCTGGGTTATTTGCATTTTAAGTGAATTAAACCACCCCAGCCTGTGTGATCCATGCCAGGTGGAGGGAGCCCCCCCGCTTCCCGACCTCACTCCCCAGATAGACAAGGGCTGGAAATGGGGGGATGTTGGTGGAGCAGCAGAGCTCTGACCATCAGGCACACTCCTGGGTGAAGCAGACCCCCTTTGGAGCTTTGAAACAACCTCAAGGCATGAATCATTATATCATCCGTGGCCAGTGGGCTGGAGAGGAACCGAAAAAGTGAAAATCCTCAGGCTGCTCATTAGCGAAGGGAAATATGCAAACACTGAGGGTCTCCATGTGTCAGGCCCACATTCTTCTGCTTTGATCTGTTAAGTAAAACACTCTTCATGCCCACTTTAGGCCTCAAGCTGAATGTTCTTTGCTGGCTGACGTCCCTGTAACCTAGGACCTTGATAGAATGCTAGCAATGAGGAGCTTTAGAAAACAGCGTTTTTAGCGTTGGCCAGCCTTAGATCGATTTTGTCATTGAATTCTCATTTTCTGCTCACTTTCTGCAGCAAGGTTTCCCCATGGCAGCACAGTGGCTTGAGGGCTACACTTGAAGCCAGATAGTTCTTTATTATGGGGACTATCCTGTGCATGGAGGGGTGTCAGCATCCTCCCACCACATACACACACAGTGACAACCAGGAATGTCTCCAGACATCACCAGCTGTCTCATAGAACACAAAATCACACATACATGCCTTGGACAGTCACTGTTGTGTAGGCCAGAGGCAGTATGAAAGATTTAACCTTTCTCCTAAATTGGTTGTGCTTTTAATATTGACCAAGACTTTACATACGTTTAACACATGTGTGTTATTGGTTCATCCCCCGTTTGGGGTGAGCAAGACTTTCTTCTCTGTGCGTGGCCTTCACAGAAACTCAGCCCTCTCTTCCCTCTTCCAGTCTGCCCTCCCATGGTGTTCTTTTTTTTTTTTGGCCACGCCGTGCAGCATGTGAGATCTTAGTTCCCCAATCAGGGATCAAACCTGGATCCCCTGCATGGTATGTGTTGTCTTAACCACTGGACCACCAGGAATGTCCCTCCCATGGTATTCTTATGTTGCTAATAATTGACCTGACCTGCTCATTCATTACTAGGTCATGATTTTATTACTTCTGCACACTCATTCATTCAGTATAACAATATTCATTCATTCATTCATAACAATATGAATTCATTCATTCATAACAATATACTTAGCGAGTTCTCATAGCAGGCCCCAGGATGGGGCAGGGTGTGGAGCAAGCAGCACCTTGTAGCCGGGATCCCCACACGTTTGATGATGCATCTGGCCTCCTCAGCTCATTCATGGTCAGGGCTTACATTTTGGAAAGCAAAACTGTTCCTCCAAAGTGGAGGAACATGATCTCTGGAATCAGACAGTCTTCAGATTCAAATCCCTCCTCCACTGCTTACAAACTGGGTGTTAGTCGCTCAGTCGTGTCCAACTCTTTGCGACCCCATGGACTGTAGCTCTCCAGTCTCCTCCGTCCATGGGATTCTCCAAGCAAGAATACTGGAGTGGGTGGCCATTTCCTTCTCCAGTGGATCTTCCCAACCCAGGGATTGAACCGGGTCTCCTGCATTGCGGGCAGATTCTTTACTGTCTGAGCCACCAGGAAAGCTCTAACTGGGTAGCCATAGGCTGATGATGGAGCCTGTCTGCCTGCATTTCCCCACAGGCAGGCATGGGGGGATTCTGCTGATTCAGCAGAGTTCTGGGACGTCGCAACGAGATCATGTACATCAACCAATCAATACACGGTAACAATGAGGTAAATCTTCTGTGGCAGAACAGTCAAACTGAGACAGAAGGAAAAAAAAAAAAGCCAGCAGTAACTAAGAACATGCCCCCATTTATGGGCCTTTCCCAAAATGCAGTGTGAATCTATGTTATTCATTAACCAGACCTCCTCAAAGCAGAAAGACGAATTCAACCTTTGAGAAGAAGGCCTCTCTCTTCAGATTCTTTATAGCACAATGATTAATATATTTCTTTTCCATCTCAAACAAGGGGTCACACTGACCAAAGGCTTATCTGTACATGCATAGTTGAAAAAAACAAAAACACTTCAGCCAACTGTGTACTCAATGCTCACCTGTCAATATGATACATAATTTCTTTGTCTCAAAAATGTATAAAACTGCACCTCTAACTTCTGCTCAGTGGAGCAGTTTGCAGAATTTCTGAGAATATGTTTGCCAGGTTATCATCCTCAGTTTGACTCAAATAAAATTCTCTTATCTGTCTTCTTTGCTGGATTGTTATTTGATTTCTTGTCAACAGTAACTTACTATCTGCCAGCTGGTAGATTATTTGTATAAACTGACATCTTGGTGGGTCAAAAATAGTCAAGTATTGGCAACTTCCTAGGTCAACCTAACATGTAAACCTGGGAACCACTATCTGACTGACTCTGGAGGTTGAGCAGATAAGGGGAGAGGTCCTGCCTGGCTATTTCCAGAATTCCTGCCCACTCTCTAAGGTTGCACGCTGCTGCTGCTTAGAGCGGACATGCCGCTTCCTCCCATCCTCAGTGTTCACGGTGGCTGTGTGTCAAAAGCTTGTCCTGTGGGGAACCTGCCCTGGTCCTTGCCAGCTTGTGAGGAAGTAACCTCAACTGTGGCAGCTCCTTAGTTCCGTGTGGTTGGTTGTGTTCCTGTTGTCTTGTTTTATAAATCTGTCTTATCCCTGTGTTCATTTTATCGTATTTTGTTTTTTGGGCATGTGGGATGTTAGTTCCCTACCAGGGATCGAACCCGAGCCCCCTGCAGTGGAAGTGCAGAGCCTTAACCACTGGACCTCCAGGGAAGTCCCTGTTTTGTCGTTCGTTCCCTGGGTACCCATCTTGGGTGGGCATTCCCCTGATGTCTCCGTGTTCCCACCCCAGGCCACGCTGCTGATCGCCTTCATCTGCGTGAGGAGCTCTTTGTGGATAAGCTACAGCGCCTACAGCTACTTTGAAGTGGTCACCATTTGCAACTTGATCATGATCCTCGCCTTCTACCTGGTGCATCTCTTCCGCCTGCACCGCGTGCTCACCTGTATCAGCTGGCCCCTGTCGGTAAGGGGGCGGCCGGGCTGCGCTCCGCCCACATGGGTCAGGATGCTGGCTGGGCGCTGGGGCCCGACGTCCTTCCAGCCTACCCGCCCCGCCTCCTTGGCTGCTTCAGCCCTGAATTCCCCACTGCTGGGTGGCCCTCTCTGCCTCGGGTCCTACTGGCCTCTAAAACTCACCTTCAAGCTGCAAGAAGGCTGTGCTTCTCATCTTGATGCTTCTTTTCTCAAGTGACAGAAAATGGACTGTCACTTGAGAAATGGGGGGACAGGTGACTTGGAGGCGGAACGTGGAAGGACGAAGCTGATAGAAGTGGTGGGTATTTACACTGTCGTACAGATAAGATCTGTCACCTGCAGTGGACAGGCAGAGTCTGAGGAAAGATATGAGAAGTTGCTAAGGTTTCTTCTTCCCATTATATTATTTTTAAAACGGCTTTATTTACACCTTGTTGACATGTCACAGTTACCAGTTGACGTGCACAGTTCACTGGGCTTCCATATGATTTTAGGCTTGTGCAACCGTCACCTCATGCATAGAACATTTTCATCCCCTCAGAAAGAAGCCCTGTACCCTTTAGCTGTTCCCTCCTACCCCTCATCTCCTCCGGCCCTGACCTCCCTCATTGACTTTCTGTCTCTGTAACTTTTCCTGTTCTGGAGATTTCATGTAAGTAGAGTCATATGTGGTCTTCCGTAACTAGCTTCTTTCACTTAGTAGAGTGTGTATTGGTTTATCTATTTATAGCCTGTATCAGTACTTCATTTCTTTTTATAGCTAAGAAATAATCCATGGAAAGGATATACCATATTTTGTTTTTTTGTTGATTTGTTTGTTGGGGGTGCACCACATGGCATGTGGGATCTTAGTTCCCCGACAAGGAATCAAACCCATGTCCCCTGCAGTGCAAGCACAGAGTCCTAACCACTCAGTCACATTTTGTTTATTCATTTATCACTGATGGATATTTGGGTTGTTTCTACCTTTTGGCAATTGTCAATCCTGCTGCTGTGCACATTTGTATACAAGTTTTGTGTGTGGACGTGTTTTTATTTTGCTTGGGAATATACCTAAGAGTGGAATTTGTGGGTCACATGGTAAATGTTTAACTGCTTGAGGAACTGCCTGGCTATTTTCTCCAGTGGATGTACCATGTTGCATTCCAGCAGTCTTCCCACTTGTTCTTTTTCAGGATTATTTAGAATTGTAGTTCCATAAAGACTTTATAATCAGCTTTTCAGTTTCCACCAAGAAGTGAGCTGAGATTCTAATAAGAATGACATTGAATCTGTAGATAAATTTAGAGAGTTTTGCCATTTTAATAATAATATAAAGTCTTGTGATCCATGAGCATGGAAGGTTTTTCCATTTATTTAGATCTTCTGAAACTTCTTTCAACAATGTCATGTAACTTTCAGAGTATGAGTTTTATACTATTTTTGTTTAGTGTGTTGCTAAGTATCCTACCCTTTGTGATACTATTTCAAATGTAATTATTAATTTCATTTTTGGATTGTTCACTGCAAGTGGATAGAAATACAATTGATTTATGTTTACTGATCTTGTATCCTCAATTGTGTTGAAATCATTTATTAGATCTAATAGACGGTTAGTGGATTCCTTAGTGTTTTCTATCTATGGCAGCATACTGTCTGTAAATAGAGATAGTTTTACATTTGTTTGCAGTCTGGACGCTTTTTACTTCATTTTCTTGGTTTATTGTGAGAAATTGAATGTTGAAGTGGCAAGAGCAGATATCATCTTGTTCCCAATCTTAGGAGGAGAGTATTAGGTTTTTATCATTAAATGTAACATTAGCTGGGGGTTTTGTAGATAAGTGTTAGTCACTCGATCATATCCAACTCTTTACAACCCCATGGACTGTAACCTGCCATGCTCCTCTGTCCGTGGAATTCTCCAGGCAAGAATACTGGAGTGAGTAGCCATTCCCTTCTCCAGGGTATCTTCCCGACCCAGGGATTGAACCCAGGTCTCGCACATAACAGGCACATTCTTTACTGTCTGAGCCACCAGGGAACCCACAAGTGTCTTAGAAGCCACATATGGGAAGCCATATGTTTAAAAGAGATCTATAGGTTCCTGTCATCGGATTTCTGATTTAGCTTATTGTTTATAGTTTGGAAGCCTGTGGGCTACAACCGATTTGCCTCACTTTTCAAATGAGTTTGAGGAGAAGCTGTCTGCGTGATAGTTACTCACTTCACATGGAACTCAAAATCTCTTGACTTTGGGCTGAGAGCCAGTGAGTGCCTGGGATTCCACCAAGGGGTGGAGTCTGCAGGGGGCAGAAGGTCCCTGCAGTGGGGCAGCCAGGCCTCTGAGCACTCACACCCCTTGAGCTTAGTCGCTCAGTCATGTCTGACTCTCTGTGACCCCATGGACTGTAGCCCGCCAGGCTCCTCTGTCCATGGGATTCTCCAGGCAATAGTACTGAAGTGGGTTGCCATTTCCTGCTCCAGCGGATCTTCCTGACCCAGGGATCGAACCCTCATCCCCTAATTTATGCCCTTTAAGCCCCTCCTGTACCCCTTCCCCACTGTGGAGGTTAGTTTCCAAGAAGAGGGATGTTTCTCACCTGCCCGCTGGCAGAGGAAGCACAGAGGAGATTCGTGCCCACCATGTTTCAGGACCACACAGGCAGGGTCCCACTGGGTTTTCTGATTCAGGTGGCGCATGACAGTATTAGCCCTGGACTCCCAACAACTCCCAGTTGTCCTCCACCTGTCCTGTGGGAACCAGCATGGACCTGGAGAAGCCAGAAGAAATGAAAAGATACAGTCCCTGCTGTATGAGAAAGTGATGCTCTTGCTTAGGAGGCCAGGGCTGTGAAACAATTAACACACAAGGGCCTGTCGTCCAGAAGCACATTATGTAGCCCTGTAATAAACTGTTCAATTATGTAGCGTGAACAGTTGGGGAGCAGGACAGTGTATAATGTGCTAATTGTGCAGAACAGACAATGAGAGGCCGGGACAGGCTGCAGTAGGCTGATTATGTGTTGCAGACAATTGGTACAAAAGGAACCAGGGAGATGGACAAGGGGGAAGAGGAGGCTGGTGGGGGTTGGCAGGGCAGCCACGTGTGGGAACCAGCAGGCAGGCAGGATAGTCCTGCGCTTGGGTTGGCTGCTCTGGGCCATTCCTGCTAGGCCTCCGGGAGCCCCCAGACATCCACTTTGGGGGGCCTGTGAACACCTGGGCAAGGTGAGCAGAGAGGAACCCTGGGCTCAGACCTCTGGTCTGGCCTGGCTGGCTCCACTGCCCTGGCTTAAAGAGTTGACCTCCTGTCCCTGCTTTCTTGAGCTGTAAAAACATGGGGGGAAAGGTAACAGCTGTGCTCCCATCTGGCAGAGCTATGAGGCTAAAGGAAGCCATGCGTCTGAAGGGCTTAGAACACTGCCTGGGATGAAGGAATAATGCTCCATCAGCATTAGCACTTGCTGCTGCAGTTGTTGTTAACCAGAGGTCCCCAACCTCTGAGATCTAATGGCTGATGATCTGAGGGGGAGCTGATATCGTAATAATAGAAATAAATGTAACGCACTTGAATCATCCTGAAACCATTCCTCTTCCCTGGTTCATGGAAAAATTGTCTTCTATGAATCCCAGTCCTGGTGCCAAAAATGTTGAGGACCTCTGTGACAAGTCGGGAAAGGCTACAGGCTTCCAAGTTCCAGGCAGAGACACCTGGGTCTGTGTCTGCTTCTCATTCCATCATTTAATAATCCTCTGTGAGGTCCTTTAAAGTGTAAGTGAAATTGTTACTCACTCAGTCATGTCTGAGTCTTTGTGACCCGATGGACTGTAGCCCTCCAGGCTCCTCTGTCTGTGAAATTCTCCAAGCAGGAATATGGGAGTGGTAGCCATTTCCTTCTCCAGGGGATCTTCTGCCCCAGGGATCGAACCTAGGTCTCCTGCATGGCAGGCAGATTCTTTACCATCTGGGAAAGTAAAGACGGTAAAGAACTTCCCCATCAGGGAAGCCCAGGAGGTCCTTTGCCTACCACAAATGAGAAGGCTGCGCAAGGCTGGGTGCTCACAGCGGAACGCAGGAAGGACAGGCATGCTGCTTGAACTTATTTCAGCCTAATGTTACTTAAATATGTGTAAACCTGATGCCAGGTATGGGGCCTCAACTTCTGGCTCCAGGACAGCTGGGAAGCCAGACAGAACAGAAAGCCTTTGTGGATGAAGTGCATATGATGCTACCATACCAAGATCCATTTGAACACTGAATGTTAAGAACCCCGAATAAAATGTACTGTTCCTCCTTTTTCTGTCTTATTAGTCCAGGATAAAGAGTGGGGGCACGTAGTTGTCTGGAGAAGAGGTGAGGGGTGGTGCCCAGAGGCCTGGCTGTGACCCAGTTGCGGCCTGACCGGGGCCAGGGCATCACCCCCGTGGCTGCGTGAGGACAGGTGGCCAGGTCAGTTGAGTCCCCGGACTCCCTCGCGGCCACAGCCAGCGCAGGGGCGGGCCGCTGAAGGGGCTGCCCGCCTGACCGGCCCTTGCCCGGGGCGCCTCCTGGCCCCTCTCTCCTGTGCAGGCCTTCGGTTTCCTGGCCACCTTCCTCTGCCTGGCGAGCGTGTGGCTGTCCTACAAGATCTCGTGCGTGACCCAGTCCACAGGTGAGTTCCGGTCTCGTGCGTGACCCAGTCCACAGGTGAGTTCCGGTCTCGTGCGTGACCCAGTCCACAGGTGAGCTCTGGTCTCGTGCGTGACCCAGTCCACAGGTGAGCTCTGGTCTCGTGCGTGACCCAGTCCACAGGTGAGTTCTGGTCTGCATACAGATGACCAAGAAGGTTCCCTGTGCTCAGGAATGGGAGCACATGGGCTCTGGAGCTTGGCAGTAGGGGACCACTGACAGAGCACCATCCTCTCTCCATGGCGCCCAGGGTCACCCCAAAATTCTCATTCTTTTGATGGCAAAGCGTTTTCTTTAAATGAGTTTCCTAATGACAAAAATAAAAGGTAATATATTTAGAAACTAGAAATAAGAAAAAAAATTTTTTCACATAAAAACCATTATCACACTACCGAGAAACAGCACCTGCTGGGTGTCTGTCCCTTCAGCATTTCCTTACTCTGAATATACACAGAGAGAGATGTGCCTTTGTTTTTTGGGCCATGCCAGGCAGCTTAGTTCCCTGACCTGGGACCAGAGCCAAGCCCCCTTCAGCGGAGGTGCAGAGTCCTAACCTCTGGACCGCCCGGAAGGTCCCAAGAGATGTGCACTTATTAAAGGATCAACCTTCGTGTATGACTTTGCAAACGCTCCTCTGCTCCTACCCAGACCCTTATCGGTCACTTTCTCCACATTATTAAGTATCCTGCTCTGGCATCCGTCATGGCTCGGTGGCATTGCACTGGCTCCTTCGCATGTCAGCATCGTAGTTTACTGAACTTGTCTCCTATTTGGGCACATTATATATATATATTTTTTTTTAATTAAAAATTCCTTCCTACTCAACAGTGCTATAATGAACAAATGAACATCCTTGTAAATATACCCCCAGACACATAACCTAATGTTTTTTAACCTTTAGAATAAATTCCTAGAAATAGGATTGCTGAAAGTTGAACTAGCCATACTTTACTTCTTTCTTTGAATCAGTACTCTTTGCTCATTATTCTTTTCTTTGTTTTTAAAACATACATTAAAAGTATCAAAGCACCTTACCGAGTGCTTGCCACAGTAGAGCTTCAGGCTCCTTCTAGTACTCTCACTGGCAGACAGCTAACAGAAGGCGGGGTGAGCAGAGCCAGTCACCAAGGACCACGGTGGTAGGATTCCCTTTAGGGAAAATGTCCAAAATAGACAAATCCACAGAGTGAAGTACTGTTTGCTTAGGGCTGGGGGCAGGGGATACAGGAGTGACTGCATATGCGTTTGGGGCTTCTTTTGGACACGAAGACTGTTCCAAGATTGTATGGATGGTTATACAATTCTGTGAATATAGTGAAAACCACAGATTTGCACACTTTAAATGAGTGAACTGTGTGGTAGATTAATTATATCCCTGTGAGGCTGTTTAAGAAAGAATGGATGACGAAAAAAGAATGTGAAAAGAGGTAATGTCTAAAAGTGATACATCAATCAACGTTGATATAAATATGTTAAATTTATGGAGGAAGACCCAAAAGAAGTAGCTGAAAGGAGTTAAAGTACCTCTGAGAAAGAAGCCTGGAGTGGGGAGGAGCTGGGAGGGGAATCTTTTATTTCGTTTTTACAAATGGACTAAAAAAGCATAAAGTAATTCCCACAGCATTGGCGTGGGCGGAGGGACGCGGCGCGTGCGCAGCCCTGGGCAGCCCCGCGGGCCGGTGCCCTCAACCGTGCCCTTCCCTTCCCCAGACGCCGCCTGACGCCCCCAGGGCCGCCCAGGCCTGTGGGANATAAATAAATGAATAATTTATATGGATGCCATATTTCCAGTTTTATATAATGGAATTTGATGTGTGGTTTCGACTGACAAGGGGGACTTCTCTGCTTAAAAAAAAAAAAAAAAAAAAGCCACTGCTTGAGCTGAAGGGAGCTGCCAGGCTGCCCACTAGACACCAGACAAATAGACAGGGCGACCAGTCCAGGTTGGAGAGGGCAAAACATCAGAAGAAACTTCCTCAGGAGGCTGCGGTAACCATACCTGGTGCCTCTGGACCTTGTAAGGAGACTAAGGCAACTGGTAGCTTCTTGGGGATTCACTGTCAAGAAAAAGAGACCATGATTAACTCTATATAGAATTGTGCAAAAAAGGAAACGCTAGTATGAAGTGTTGCGCCGGATTTAGTTCTGAAGAGAGATTAAGCAGTCAATAGCCAGAAATCTATTGATCCAGTCGAAACTATCAAAAAAGGAAAAAGAAAGGCCAGGCCGGGGATGCACATGAAGGGGCGGCCGCAAGCGCCGCCGGGGTCGCCAGAAACCCCACGTGACTGCGAGAAGTAGAAATCTGGAATTTTAGGCCAAACAAAACTTGCGTGGGTTGGCTGCAGCTGGTTTGCAGAGCACCCCCAACTCCTAGCGGCGGTCCTCGGGCAGGCAGGGGAGGGGCGGGGGCGCGGGAAGTCAGCAGCTTCCTGCGCCCGCCCGGGCGGAGCCCTCCCCCGCCTGAGCCGCGCCTCTGCTCCCCGCGGGCTCGGCTTTCTTCCGCGGAGAAGCACGCGGCCCCGCCGGTGGCTGCTCGGCTCCCCGCGCCCGCGGCGCCGCCTTCTGGTGGCCGTGGGGAGCGCCACCGCCGGCCCGGAGAGCCGAGACATGCGAATCCAGGGTTCGGGATCAGAAGCACAACTTGCAGGTTTTATGGGATCCTCAGGCACTCAGACGCATCATAATTCCCTAGTTAGTGATGCTCACGCGCTGATCACTGGCTTCTGACCACATTTAACTGTAACTACACGCTTCCCACCCCATCCCGGCTCCTGGTTCTCCTTTCTTTCGAAATGTCCATTCACCACACCTTTGTTTTTCTTACCGCATAATTCTAGTTTCGCTCGATGTATTGCCTAAAAAGTGCAGATAAGTATGACAATTATTTATAATTAAACGAAAAGGACCCCATGCCGCGGGTCATCTTTTCATTATGTTGCTGTAACAGACACACCACCCCACGCCCCCACCTCCTTTCAGGCAACGCTTGGCGTCCTCTCAGCCCTTCTTCGCGCCGTCTCTTAATCCAGCCAGGGACCGCGTGTCTGCCCCGCAGAGGCTGTGACCAGTTTCACTCCAGGGCAAGCACAGAGCTGGGCCGCAGGCTTCACTGACAGCTTTCGACTGCCACACCAGAGCTTCCCTGTGGACCCCGCCATGGGTGTGCAGCCCGCAGTTCCAGAAGAGTTCCCCCCGTAGGGGGATGCTGGCTACTTGGACACAGCAGTCAGTGGATACATTTGTCCTCCTCACCTGAGACTGTTCTGTGTTTAGCCGCTCAGTCGTACCGACTCCTTGCGACCCCGTGGATTGTAGGCCGCCAGGCCCCTCTGTCCACGGCAGGCTCCTCTGTCCATGGGATTCTTCAGGCAAGAATACTGGAGTTGGTTGCCATGCCCTTCCCCGGGGGATCTTCCCAACCCAGGCATGAAACCCAGGGCTCCAGCGTTGCAGGCGGATTCTTTACCGTCTGAGCCACCAGGGAAGCCCAGACTGTCCTGAGGCAGATTTTATACAGTGTCTCCCACGGGACCCTGCAAACGATCACACAGACTGGTCCATTCGGCAGCCTCCTACTGGCTTCACTGCCCAGGTAGGTAGTTCATCTGGGTCTGTGAGTACAAGCCAAAAATAGGCCGCAGCTGCGCCAACTAACTGCCTTACTCAGGGGCGACCTTGGAAGACACTAGTGAAGGTTGCTGACCCCAGTAGCTGGAGCTTGGAGCATCTGACTCTTCCAAGGAAAGAAAATAGCCTGGAGGGAGCGATGAAAGGCCAGGGACAACCCCCCACAGCATCCTTCAAGAAGTCGGGTGGGCAGAAAGCCACCAAGATTCTCAAACGAGCAAGTCGTTTGAACAAGAAGTGAGTCACCTTCCAAATAAAATTCCTGGGTGAGGAGGCCACGGAATGCCAGGAAAAAGGCAACCGAGGAAAACCGCTGTACAGATGCATCTATTTTACAACTAATAGCCGACAGGTGATTGACGGGTAAAAGGGGCGGGCAGAGCGGACCAGAGGCGGCGTGAGCTTGCTCACGGGAAGCAACGCGAGAACCTGGCCTGAGTGCGCGAGTCCTGCGCGGGAAGCCCTACTCGGTGCGAGCTGGCTCCCCTCACACCGGGTGAACCAAAGCCACGGGACGAGCGCGGACGAGATTCAGGTGTGGATCGGCTGTCCGGGTTCCCCCACCCGGGGAAGCCCTGCATAGTCCTGCCTTGCGGAGGGCGGGCTGTGGTTTTGTGGGGGGTTGCTTGGCCTTGGTTGACGGTGCTTGCCTCGCTTCCGTCAGAACCTGCCCGCGGGATCCACGCGTTGCATCCGCTGTTGGTGGCTCCGCTAAGAGTCAGATGCAGGTTCCAGGATAGGCTGTTCCCCGTAAAGTTCGCCGAGCGTAACGTTTGAGACAGCGCCTTCTTCCTGGGAGAAGAAAGGGTGCACGGTCTTTTCAGGGGTGGCCAGGGGTTCATCACGGAGTTTCCCCGCTTCTTGGGAGCCGCACCCCCTCCGTCAGGCCAGTGGAGGCCGGGAGCCTCACTGCGGACTCTGGGCGCTCAGGTAAGAAGGTGGCCCGTTCATTTCCACCACTCTCGACGCTTCCAACGTGGACGGAGTGCCCCTTCCCTCATCCCTGGCTCTTAGTCTGGGGTATGGCTAGCAGTTTCTTTTTTAAATGGGGGCGGGGGTGGCGGCGAGGGATGGATGAAGCCAGTTTGCTTCCGCCTGGCCTAGCACACAGTACACTTACGGCCCTGAATTCTCCAGTGAGAGAGCATCAGTGGTTTGGACACAGCTTGTTACCATGTGAGCTGTTAGTGGGTATGAGGCGTCTCTGTAACAGCTTCACAGGACAAACTGCGTTTGCTTAGTGACCCACGCTCCCCTCAGCTGCCTTCCAAGTAGCCGTCTCGGGAGCTGCATCACAGCTCAAAGAGACGTTTCACAATCAGTTAACAGGAAACTTGGTTGTGACCACCAATTACGGCAAAAATCCCAGCTCCACTGGCCCCTTTGCATATTGCGTAGGGACAGTACATCCCAAACCTGGGAATATTCCTGTAACCTCCACCCCCAGATGTCAGACCTGTGGCCATATTTGAATGAGGGCCCCAATACCCAATAATCTTGGAAGCCCTTTAGGCACTCTACCCTAGCACCTCCTTCAGACCAGCGAGTAACAGGTGCCTGTTATTCA
The DNA here is from genome assembly GCA_006410875.1 of Neotragus pygmaeus. Lineage (NCBI taxonomy): Eukaryota > Metazoa > Chordata > Mammalia > Artiodactyla > Bovidae > Neotragus > Neotragus pygmaeus. The sequence goes on from SJYV01038288.1 coordinate 71,319, forward strand.
TTGCACAGCTGATGGGGGCCTCTGGTTCACCTGGCCCTCTGAGCTGGTGGTGGTGTTTTAATAAGAAGTATAATAGACAAACCAGAAGAACACAGAGGTTTTCGCCGAAAAAAGTATAATAGACAAATAAAATGATACATATTTAGAGGAGATAGGGTGGTAACTTGACACATGTCTGCTCTGTGAAATGATTACCACAGTCAGGTTACCACACCCATCACCTCGCAGCTACCTTTTTTTTTAAGTGTGTGGTTGAGCTTTTGAATTTGAGAACTTTCTCCTGGCAACTGTGAACGTGACTAACCTCTGGTCAGAATAGCCTCCAACCTGACTTCCTGCAAGTCTGAACTAAATTCCATAGGTGGGATGAGCTCTAGGAAGTTCTGTCGTGAAAACACTATGGATCTTGCAATTAAGTCCAGCCCCTAAGCCTTTGACCTCGCCAACAGGTGTCTTCCCTCATGGAGCTAGTCTCATGAAAGCCAGCTGACAAGAATCAGTGAAGAATGAATCACTCCAAGGTGAGCGGGTCCTCTATAATGCTAGAGCCTTTCAGTGAAGGCAGATGGTTGATGGCCTGCAGCAGTGGGTGTCCCTGTGATGAGCTGAATTTCACGGGGGACTTTCTAGTCGGAGTGTGTTGCCCACCCCGGCTTTCCCAGGAATCAATGAACAATATCTGTATATCAGCTCATGGACTGTCACTTATGACCCAGCTTTAATGGTCAGGTCTTTGGGCCCCCCCAGGACTGGACTCGTAAAGAGATCCCATATATTGGATGACCTCCCCTTGGAAACAGTTTTCGGATTCAATATTTACATTATATGCATAGTTATATGAAATAACCACACCTAGAGAACAGTGTTGAGACAAACATATGTGGGAAGAGCCAACACGTGTGGCCATTACCTCTTGCTGTTGTTTAGTCGCTAAGTCGCAGGCGACCCCATGGACTAGAGCCTACCAGGCTCCTCTGTCCATGGGCTTCCCCAGGCAAGAATACTGGAGTGGGTTGCCATTTCCTTCTGCAAGGGATCTTCCTGACACAGGGCTCAAACCCGATCTCCTGCAGTGCAGCTGGAGCCATCACCTCTACTGCAGACCAATGGACTGTGCTCAAGTCCACCATAGTTGTAAGGGAACCACCATAAAGCTTGAGATGCCTAGTGAGGAATCCTGGAAGCAAGCCTTCACTGCAGACTTGTATCGTTGGTCCACTATCCTAGAGTCCTCAGTAAGGACTTCCACAGGGCCACCTGGTCTGTCTTCACCTATTGGCAGCTTGCTCAAGAGTGATTGGCCCCTCTGTCTACCTGACCTCCTAGGCATTTAAGAGCTTTTGCACCTGCTTTGATCTCAACAGGTGAATGGGTGGGTGTTTCATTTGTTCAGATCTACATAGATACACTTGACCACTTTGTCCCAGATATTCTAAGGTCACCCTGCCCTGCCCACTGTCTGTGCCATTGGAAAGTAGCAACTCCTGGGCCAGAAAGGAAGATGATCTGGATCATCCTGATGTGGAGGTGACGAATCTCAGCTGAGCAGGTGTGAACATGGCTGACCCCAGAAGTGCACTGAGGTCCAGGGGNGCCCTGCCCACTGTCTGTGCCATTGGAAAGTAGCAACTCCTGGGCCAGAAAGGAAGATGATCTGGATCATCCTGATGTGGAGGTGACGAATCTCAGCTGAGCAGGTGTGAACATGGCTGACCCCAGAAGTGCACTGAGGTCCAGGGGAAATGAGCAACTTTTTTTTCTCTTTTTACAAACATGGACCAGCAGTTTCAAATGTCCTTCCCCTAATATTCTAGTTCTCATGATGTTGAAAATCGCACCTTCACCTAGCCCACTGCAGGTTCCCAAGGGCCAGTGGCCAATCAAGACAAGCGTGGAAGGTCCTGGAGGTTCATTTCCTCTCATTTTGGGAGCTTATTGGAGAAATGGCTCAAAAAGACTGAGTAGTTAGCACAATAGAAAAATATACGGATTCCAGCTCCTGGGCTTAAAAAAAAATTTTTTTTGGAGTATAGTTGCTTTACAATGTTGCATTAGTTTCTGCTGTAAGCAAAGTGAATCAGCTGTACACATATTTAAATATATTTTGTCTCTTTTTTGGATTCCTTCCTATTTTAGGTCACCACATAGACTTGAGTGTTCCATGAGCTATACATTTCATTCTCATTAGTTATCTATTTTATACAGAGTAGTGTGTATATGTCGACCCCAATCTCCCAATTTATCCCACCTCTTCCTTCCTTGGTAAAGATAAGTTCATATTTTTACATCTGTGACTTTATTTCTGCTTTGCAAATAAGTTCATTTGTACCACTTGGTCATGATGTATGATCTTTTTAATATGTTGTTGGATTCTGTTTGCTAGAATTTTGTTAAAGATTTTTGCATCTATGTTCATCAGTGATAATAGCCTGTAGTTTTCTTTTTTTGTGGCATCTTTGTCTGGTTTTAGTATTAAGGTGATAGTGACCTCATAGAANTGCTGCTGCTGCTGCTGCTAAGTTGCTTCAGTCGTGTCCGACTCTGTGTGACCCCATAGATGGCAGCTCACCAGGCTACCCCATCCCTGAGATTCCCCAGACAAGAACACTGGAGTGGGTTGCCATTTCCTTCTCCAATGCATGAAAGTGAAAAGTGAAAGTGAGGTCGCTCAGTCGTGTCCGACTCTTAGCAGCCCCATGGACTGCAGCCTACCAGGCTCCTCCGTCCATGGGATTTTCCAGGCAAGAGTGCTGGAGTGGGGTGCCATTGTCTTTTCCGCCAAGGCATGTTACAAAGGGTCATATCTATAAAATGTCAAGAACTCTAGGATAGACATGTACACATTGCTATTTTAAAAATAGATAACCAACAAGGACCTACTGTATAGCCCAGGGGACTCTGCTCAGTATTATGTAACAACCTGAATGGGAAAAGAATTTTTGAAAGAATAGATAAATGTGTAACTGAATTACTTTGCTGAAACTAACACATTGTTAATCACCTTTCAGTTCAGTTCAGTCGCTCAGTCCTGTACGACTCTTTGCGACCCCATGAATCACAGCACGCCAGGCCTCCCTGTCCATCACCAACTCCCGGAGTTCACTCAGACATGTCCATCGAGTCAGTGATGCCATCCAGCCATCTCATCCTCTGTTGTCCCTTTCTTCTCCTGCCCCCAATCCCGCCCAGCACCAAAGTCTTTTCCATGAGTCAATTCTTCGCATGAGGTAGTCAAAGTACTGGAGTTTGAGCTTTAGCATCATTCCTTCCAAAGAAATCCCAGGGCTGATTTCCTTCTAAATGGACTGGTTAGATCTCCTTGCAGTCCAAGGGACTCTCAAGAGTCTTCTCCAACACCACACCTTTACTCCAATATAAAATAGTTCTTTTGTTCTTTTTTTTAAAGAACTTTCTAGACTTTGCTGGTGGTCCAGTGGTTAAGACTGCCCTCCCAATGTAGGGAGTGTAGGTTCGATTCCTGGTAAGGGAATCAAGATTCCACGGACAATAACAATAAAAGAACTCTCAAAATAGGAAGAAACAACTCAATATTAAAAAAAGGCGGCCAAGGTTATAAACAAACCACACACCCATGGAAGCCTAGAAAGTAAACAAATGAAAAGCTGCTCAGCCTCACACGTCTCTACCGAAGCTGTTTTAGGCAAATTTCTTTCGGAATGAATGACGGAATTTGTAATGGTTTTTTGTTTTCAAGGATGAGGATGTAGAGATTGTGGTTAATGAACTAGGGGATTGGGTCATTTATGATGCTCTAGCAATTGCTGTGTTGTACAATTTTAGTACTTGATTAGTAATTGTTATTGGCTGATCACTGCTTATAGGTGTTGGAGTCATGATGGAGGTTCTTCTGGTAACTAAATAGAATTATGCTCGGGAGGAGGTAATGAGGAATGAGAGGAAGCAGTTCCCTCAGGCATTTTTGGTCTGATACAACGTACAGGTTTTTCTTTGGCAAAGAGAGGTGGATTTTGGTAAAACATGTTGTAGTCAGAAGTGATGACCCTTATTTTTGGCTATCTGAAAAATTTAATGATGGTAAGAGGCGGTGCAGGATTGGAAAATAGCCTAAGAGGTTAGAGAATTTGAAGAGGTTTGAACGATAATTCAACTTTAGGTTTGGGGTGGTACGGTTGATTTCTAGGGCCATAATGAAACCTGAGATAGTCACGGCCAGGACAGGTCGTTTGCAATAATGAGCCATTGTTATTTGTGGAATTGTTGCGGGGGAGAATAGTGTTGGGGAGAAGGAATCCAGCGAAGAAGCTTCCGGCTAATAGGCGTTTGCTGGAATGGATTAGGAGCAGGTGATTTTCACTGAGAAGAGAGAGAAGCAATTCGTCCCTGGGAGTGGGAAGAACATTTGCGTGCTGTAGACAGCTGGGAGCAGCATGGTCATGAGAGTGGCTAACAGGGCTCAAGCATCCGTTACGAGGAGTTAGCAGTTTTCATCATCAGGTCTTTGGAATAAGAAGGACGAGGACGAGGCTTCCTGTTCTCGCGAGACTTCGGCGACGAGGGAGGTTGCGGTGAAAAGGTATGGCTTTCCAAAAGCTTCCTGTTTTTCGAACGCCTTGTTCACCATTTAAATTGTGGAGCATGGATCCGGAGCTTGCAAATGCTATGGCTTTGAAGAAGGCATGTGTACGCGTGTGCAGGAAGCTCAGTAAGGTTGACTCATGCCATCGTTACGTTAGAGAGGCCCAGTTAGCTCAAGTGGAGAAAGCAGCCATTTTTTGGACGTTGTTTTGGGTGAGAGTCCAGCCTGGTGGGCTACAGTCCATAGGGTTGCAGGGTCGGCACCAACCTCTGAGCACGCTTGCACGCACACATGGCTGTAAGTAGTGTGGTGATGGCTCCAGAGCATATGTTCTTGTTTGAATGAACTTATTGTTTTCTATTAGGGCGTGAAAGTGGGTAACTAGAAAAATGCCTGTTACACATCTTGCGCTTGAGTGGAGCAGGGCTGAATGGAGGGTGGAGGGGTGGTGGGGAGGCCTCTTGCTGAGGGAATTCAAGGAGGGAGGCCAAATGGGGTGGATTTTCCAGTTGTGGCTGGAAAACAAGCCCTATGAAGGGAAGCTGGGGCAGTTTAAGTGTAAAAATATGTTGTATATTTCATGTTAAGTTGAATAAGAGTCATGCTGATTGATACAAGAAATCCAGTATCTCCCATGCAGTTATATAAGATTGCTTGAGGGAGGAGTTTCCCGGTGGCCTGGTGGTTAGGATTCTGGGCCATCAATGTTGGGGCCCAGATTTGAACCTTGGTCTGGGAACTAAAATCCCAGGAGCAGCCCAGTGGGATCAAAGTGGGGGGGGGGGAGATTGCTTGCAGGGCAGCTGGATTGGCTTCTGCTTGGCCATTTGGCCATGTCATCATACAATCAGTAAAAGTATAATTCCATCTCCTTCTCATCCAGTGAGAAGTGGGAAAAGGTTGTTGGCAGTACCAAGAATTAGTATTGTAATTAGAAAGAGGAGGAAGTATTTGAAAAATCAGTTCATGTTATGGTCTGCGTGTACATCACATTAAGAATTCTATAATCATGTAACAAGTATAGCTACTGATGTGAATATTATTGACATCTCTTTTGAAGCTAAATGATGATTTGAAGGTTTGGACAGTGATTCATTGTCCATTCAAAATAATTCTTGGCCTGCAGAACAGCAGGCCTGCTTAGTCGCTCAGTCGTGTCTAACTCTTTACGACCCCATGAACTGTACCCTGCCAGGCTCCTCTGTCCATGGAGATTCTCCAGGCAAGAATACTGGAGTGGGTTGCCATGCCCTTTTCCAGGGGATCTTCCCAACCCAGGGTTCAAACCCAGGTCTCTCACACAGCAGGCAGACTCTTTACCGTCTGAGCCACCAGGGAAGCCCAAGAATACTGAAGTGGGTAGCCTATCCCTTCTCCAGGCGATCTTCTTGACCCAGGAATAAAACTGAGGTATCCTGCATTGCAGGCGGAATGAATGAATATTACTATAAGGATCTGACTGGTGATAAAAGCATGTGAGATAATGGCTTTTATGTAGGTTGAGTATATGTTACTTTATATGTTAGAGTTTGTTATAATCGGTAGTGTTAATATAAATAGCCTAATTGCTGTAAAAGAGGCAAATAAATGTATTCCTTTTATTTAGAGTTGCTCGAGTGTTGGCTCCTAAGACCAAGTGATGACTGTTACCCTTTAAAAGTCTGAAAAAGACATCCTGTTAGGTCTGGAGGCCTGAATTAGTAGTTCTGGCGTACTTTTCTGGTAAATAAGAGCGTTTGAGCACGATAAATCTAGTGTTTTGTTTTTTTAAAAACTATGTTGGCAGTAGAGGGGCCAGCACCTAACTTGGGGGATTGAGTGATAGGTAAGAGTTGGAGAATTAAAAGAGCATTTTCTCATGTCAGTGATTTTTTTTCCCCCAAAACGCATGCTTTATATTTAAATCTAAAATTGATGGGCTATAAAACACTCATTATAACAGTCAACTTATAAGCTCCTAGGTAGTTTATAAATACAGTGACTTGATATTATGGTTTAGTACAAGGCCTAATATATTAAGATCCTAAAAACGAATTTTCCACCTTATGAATTAAAGAATAAAATTATTTGAATACAACACATAAGTAGACCCAAACTCTTGGCTAGTTTGGCCTATTGATTTCCTCTGTTTTCTGCTTCCAGTGTTGTTGATTTCTGGTCTTTGGTTTTAATAATTTCCCTCCTTTGGGGTTTATTATACACTTGTTTTTCTAATTTCTTGTTCCATTTTATTTATTTTTTACTTGGAGTATGGCTGCTTCACAGTGGCGTGTTAGCTCCTGCTGTGTGCATGGTGACTCAGCTCTGAGCCTCCCTCCGCCTGCAGTCCCTCCCCTCTAGGTCATCACAGAGCTCCGAGGGGGCCCCTGTGCTGCCAGCAGCTCCCCGCTAGCTCTGTTTACCCATGGCAGTGCCGCTCCCTCTCCTTCCCTCCGCTCCGTGCCCACGGCTCTGTTCTGATCCTGCCCTGCAAATAAGCTCATCAGTACCGTTTTTGTAGATTCTATATATATGCGTTCAGCTCAGCTCAGTCGAGTTCGACTCTTCGCGACCCCATGAATCGCAGCACGCCAGGCCTCCCTGTCCATCACCAACTCCCGGAGTTCACTCAGACTCACGTCCATTGAGTCCGTGATGCCATCCAGCCATCTCATCCTCGGTCGTCCCCTTCTCCTCCTGCCCCCAATCCCTCCAAGCATCAGAGTCTTTTCCAATGAGTCAACTCTTCACATGAGGTGGCCAAAGTACTGGAGGTTCAGCTTCAGCATCATTACTTCCAAAGAACACCCAGGGCTGATCTCCTTCAGAATGGACTGGTTGGATCTCCTTGCAGTCCAAGGGACTCTCAAGAGTCTTCTCCAACACCACAGTTCAAAAGCATCAATTCTTTGGCACTCAGCCTTCTTCACAGTCCAACTCTCACATCC